>JAASLH010002679.1:0-20903 GCA_013365245.1 Cercospora brassicicola | reverse complement strand
CAAAGTCTTTGTCCTGGGGACTTCACAAGGTGGTTGGATTTGTGTCAGAATGGCGCTCCTCGCACCAGAGAAGGTCAGCAATTCAGATCCTTTGTTCAATGCACGTTTCGCTGACTGCAAGCAAAGATCGCCGGCATTGTCCCACTGGGCACCTCAATGGACTACGAATCTGAGAGAACTCGTCAACTCGGCTGCTGGCAAGGCTTTGATGCCCTCGGTGGTACGATTCAAGAATGGACGACCACAACTCCTACACCAGACTTTGTGCCCACGGACGACTACTGCAACTTCTTGATCGATGTTGGCTTTGGTCAAGATGTCCCCGCTGAGACACGCAAATTCTGGACGGAAACGATCAAGTCGAATTATCAAGGCGATGATGGAAGACGTCGTGCTCGCATGGCTGCTATCAATCTGAGGGAACGCGATGGATTGCATTCGAGGTTGTCGGATGTCAAGTGTCCTGTGCTGTGGATGCATGGTACTTCGGATCAGGTGTATAGTGTGAGTAAAGTGACAGCTGTAGAAAGAGGTGAATGTGTTACTGACGCTGATTAAACAGGTTGCAAATGCGGAAGAGGAGATCAAGTTGTTCACCAACTGCGATGCGAAGCTTCAAGTGGTGGAAGGTGGACAGCACTTTCTGTCTTTCTCACACCCAGAGATTGTTGATTCGGCTTTGCTGCAATTTGTCAAGAAGCACGCCTGATAGGCAGCAATAAGTGGCTATTTTGACAGTGGGCGAGAATTCGAAGACACCTGGCTCTACCATTGATATCGATGAATAACCTTTAGGCAGCTGATTTTGTAGCAGTATATGTATACGAAGGACATGTCAGGCACGAATACACGTACATCGCAATGTCTCAGTCACATCATCCCGCAACATCTTTCTCCAGCTTCGCACGAATACAGCACCCCAAGGGCACAAACCCACAACAAACCAGCCTCTTCTTCCGTCTCCCTGCAGAACTCCGCCTCCAAATCTACCACGATGTCCTCAGAGCCACACGTACTCGCCCGCTATACATCCAACGCCACATCTGGAGCTGGACACAGAGCTGGACACAAAAACGCCTCAAGCAAACCAGATCCCGAAAGTGCCATGCTTTACTCGTAATCTGCCGTCGCATGAGAAACGAAGCACTAGAGATTCTGTATGAGAGACATGAGCTCCAATTCCACACTGCACCGTCAGCAAGCTTGCTGGCTCAAGATAATACTCGGAAACAGATCTGCAAGATTGAGGAATATGAGGAAGTTTTGAAATGGGTGCATAAGCTGCGGATTGTTTTGTTCGTTCCGCAGGAGGCACGGGATGAACGGATTCTGTTGGCGTTGATGGCGTATGTGAAGGCTGTTTTGATGGAGAGGGAAGTGCCGCTGGAGAGCTTCACGCTTGAGATGTGTGCGTTTGGTGGAAGGAGTTGTAAGCCTAGCGCCGTTTTGTATGCTGCTCAAGGCTTTCGTGCGATTAAGAATGTGAAGTTCGAATTTCAGAGTGGGTTCTCTGGAGTTGGGAGTGAGAATGCGAAGGAGGTCCTGGTGCAGAATGTGCAGAAGGGGGGAGAAAAGTCCACGGTAACGGATATGTCCAAGGAAAAGGCTCTGAATGAATTGGAGCGAGCTTGGTCCAAGACACAGCCTATGTGGTTTAATCCTAAGCTCGTCAGCAATCGCTGGCTGGGAACGACACTTGAAGTGTGAAACGGGTACTCTAAGTACTGTCGCATTAGTTCAAGCTGTACAGATATCCGAATGTCATGCCCAATATCCCATGCACCTAACGTACAAACGCCGCCATGATTTCGTGGTCTCATCATCTGAATTTGCTCACGACTACTGCGATGATGAGTATCACCAGAACAGTGATGATCGCGACTGTTATGATCTTGTTCGTTGCCATCCTGCAAAGCGGTCAGCGAAATGTGATACTGACCCGTCACCAAAGGCTTGGTAGATACCTTCTGGCCATGCCCTTCAAAGTCTTATTGCTTCGGTCTGTGTATCCCTCACTCTCCAGAAGCGTACCGCGTGTATGCTCAATCGTCTCACGTTGCCTGCTCAAGTCCGCCAGTGTGTTTCGGCCTATGTCCTCCGTCTCCAACGCGATCCTTTGCGACTCTCGTAATCTGCCGCTCGAACGTTCGAGCCTCTCTGTACCGCCGAGGAGCTGCTGCCTTTGTGCGAGTTGGTCATCCTGTGTCGGGTTGTCTGTGTATCGCTTTCCGAACAGTGCATGACGGTCATCGCTCGACAGACTCTTCAGCTTTCGCTTCGCTGCATCCACGTCGCTCTCATAATTTCGGAATCTCTGGTTGACCTTGACTTTCAAGGACTGTGGGATGTTCTGTTTCTCCAATCGCATCGAGTCCAGCAACTCCCGGGCCTCCTCTAGCGCTCGCTCGGCTTGAGCGATGAACGTCTTGCGCTGCTCGCCGGAGAGCTCAGGAATCTGATCTAGCTTCTGCGATATGTCTGCTTGCACCAGCTTCAACTCGGCCTCATAGTTGCTGAATAGCTCGGATCCCGCATCGGTGTCCAGTGGGTTCGACATGTTCGCCGGCGTTTGTGCTGTTCGGGATGCGCTAGACGAAAGCCGTGGATAGAATCTCTCGATCGCTGATAGATATGCGTCTGAAACCGGAATTCTCGAGTGTGGAGGTAGATATGTACGTTGAATGTCAAGTGTTCACAGTCGGTGGTTGATGCCTCCAGGATGTTGGAGGCTGCGATGATCAGCTGTGGCGCGAGCGTGGCTTTCACGTGCACAGGACAAAGCGATCACGATGACCAGGACCACGAACCTGCTCCGCTCTCCGCCGCCGCTTTGCAGTCTCATGCATGTTTGCGACGCAAGTGCAGACATCGTGACTACTTGCGATTGCGAATTGCCATCAAAATGGTGCTCGTAGAGCAAGGACGGTGAATAATGTGCTCGAGCATACTTTCTTCCCGCCGGACCCATGGCCTGTCCGGGTAGTCTTGCCATCATGCACAATCTCCCAACCTCGCGACTTCTTCTGGCCGTTGCGCCTGCTGTCTGACATATGAATGCAGATCAACATCCATTAATTTGATGCATCTGTTCAAGCGCAAATCTACACAAGCAAACAGCGCGCAGAAGAGAATGGCTCCTCCAACCAGAAAGAAGGTCGCCATCGTGGGCAGTGGCTGCGCTGGCATGGGAGCGGCATGGGCACTGAGAGATACTGACTATGAGGTGCACATCTTCGAAAAGGCCGACCGCCTTGGAGGTCACACCAACACTCAGCCATTCAATCATGGCAACAAGACTATCGATGTCGACACCGGCTTCATTGTCATGAACACCGCCACCTATCCCAACTTCATCCGATTTCTCAACCACATTGGCGTCGAGCCCGTCAATACTGAGATGACATTCGGTGTCTCCAGGAATCGAGGCGAATTCGAATGGTCGGGCGAACCACAAGGCATATTCGCACAGAGACGCAATATCTTTCGACCCCAGCATTGGCGGATGATATTCGATATTGTTCGATTCAACCAGTTTGCTCTCGACATCCTCGCTGACGACGACGATGCAACGTGGCGACCTGGATTCGTTCGCAGCAAGAGGAAGCAGGCTGCCGAAATGACCATCGGAGAGTACTTGGATCGTGAAGGCTATTCGCAAGCGTTCCGCGACGACTACCTCATCCCAATGACTGCCGCGGTGTGGAGCACGTCGCCAGACAAGGCCAGTCTGGAATTCCCCGCAAAGACGCTGATTCGCTTTATGTGGAACCATCATCTTCTCTCGACATTAGCTGACCGACCGCCATGGCTGACGATACCCGGCGGGTCGCGCCGATATATCGATGCAATTCTTGAGCAGTATCCAAAGGGTCGCCTACATACTCACCTCTCCTGTGAAGTCGCCAACGTGTTGCGGCCAGCAGCTAAGCTCGAGGGTCTGGTAAGCGTGGCCTGGATCAATGCTCAGAACGGAAAAATTGATCAAGGCAATTTCGATCACGTTATTCTCGCTTGTCATGGCGATGAGGTCCTCCCGTTGTTGGCCAAACATGGGGCCTCGAAGACAGCTCCCTCATCCAGTGCTTCAAGCACCTCATCGAAAGCAAGCAGCTTCGTGCAGTCGTCTAGAGGCGTTCAGTACGTGTCTGAAGAAGAGTTTGAGATCTTCTCGGCATTCGAGACCACTGCCAATGTGTGCTACCTCCACTCAGACCTGGCGCTAATGCCGACACGCCGTGCTACATGGACTGCTTGGAATTACTTGGTTTGTCTTTATAGTCTCGAACGCGGTGAAGACCACGCTAACAGCATGTAATCAGGTCACCTCCAAGCCATCGCAACTCTCCCACCCGGCGGGCGTCAGTCTGACGTATTGCATGAACATTCTTCAGCACTTCCCAGAGGAGCAATACGGTCCTGTGCTCGTGACGATGAATCCAGATGAGGAACCAAAGCCAGAATTGACACAAGGAAAGTTCAACTACACACACCCACTGTACACAATCGAGTCGGTCCGTGCTCAAGAGCGTCTTGAAAAGATTCAGAACACCAGAGGTGTAAGCTACTGTGGAGCGTGGACGAAATACGGCTTTCATGAGGATGGCTTCAGCAGTGGACTGCGTGTTGCGATCGAGCATCTTGACGCCAAATTGCCCTTCGAGTTTGTCGACTCAACTTACAGCCGCGGACACAAGCCAACTCTCATCTGGAAGGACTACCTGCTGAGGCTGGTCATTCTGCTTCCGTTGCTGTTTGGGATTCGGGTCTTGGAGAGGATCATGGCCCTACCGGTCATCGCCTCAATCGTTCAACTTTTGGGCATCTTCGGTGCTCGATTGCTCAATGTAGGTGAATACATCGGGCTGCTGTGATGACGTGTCGGGACGAGGATAAGCAGTATTTCCTATTGTAGACCCTGGTTGCGTACATTTGCACTGTCATAGACATAGAGATAGACTTTTGCATGCGAATTGAGCGACGCTTCATCAATATTTGATTTGGGAACTTGTCATTCACCCTCCCTTCACGAACGCACTCGCGGAGCACGCTTTGCATCTTGCCCAACCCCGCAACAACATGTTGCCTCTTGTGGAGTCGAATGTGGATCCAAAGTTCGACGCGTTGTATCGCGATCTGTGTTCGAACAAGCTGAATGCCAATGGAACTTCCAAGGTCGATCTGAAAGTGCAGAAGGAGCGCGACACCTTCGACGAGGTAAGGGGACCAATTGCGAGTACCTTCTCTTCTCGAGTTGGCTGCTGGGCATGACATTTCGAATATCGAGATTCGAGACGCAATGTATATTGATGCTCACTGTCACAGGAACTGCGAAGAGCCCGGACGTCAGTAGCAAAACAAGGCCTGATAAAGTCGTACCTGCAGTCCCTCTCCTACGGCGATGATCAGCTACCCGCAGAGGTAAGACCGGGAACAGTTGTGCCTCCATATCTTTCGCTAATTTTGACAGTTGCAAGAACTCGTGGCAATAATCGCAGCCGCTCTGCAGTCGCAGGTTACGAAAGAATACGCTTTGCTACTCAGGGAGGATGTCGACAAGTTTCGAGTGAGAACGACATACCGAACTTACGATGCAGCAACTGATTAATTCGCCAGCAAAACGTAAAGCCCATTGCCAAAGAGATCTGGAAGGCCGCTCTTGACGATCTTGTCACTTTGGCTCGCATCTCGGCGCCACAAACACATTCGGACGGGGACGACCTTGCAGCTCGCATACAGAAGCAGAAAGCAGATACAGCTGAAGCTGAGGACTCGATAGCGGCAATTCGCCTGGATCTGGCACACGAAGTTGCGAACGTCCACGATATCTATAGCAAGGCTATCGAAACATGTATTCGAACGCTGGAGCAGACCATTCATGGTTCCGTATCTCGTGGCACGAAAGCCAAGGCCGAATACCTCACTACAGTCGCCGAAGGCATGAGCAAGAAACTGCAACTGCAACACAACCAGCTCCTATCACAGACAAGATCACCAGACCTGGAAGAGTCCCTCAAAATACCTTCCGAAGATCTGGACCACGAAGCCGTCATGTTGAAGAGAAAAATCCGCGATGCCGAGGACAAACTGGCAGAATACCACCAAGCAAAAGCGATCCGAGGCATCGCAGCCGAGTACAGCGACATCATTCGGGAGACAGCCAAGATCAAAGCGGACATCGCGAGGCTCGAAGGTAGAAGATGAGCACAGCTAGTGTTTCAAGACAATGCAAAGTCATGTTGCAGGAACCGCAAGCGAATTCCCCACGAATAGACTTTCCTTACATAAGCATGTCGACAATCTAATAAGCGCTCGAGCTGAACTTGAGCCGCGGTAGATTTCTAGTGCTACCCATGTCTCTCTCCTCATCTCGACAGAAATGACGATACAGGAATAAAGAATGTCAGTACTGGAACGGCTGCGCGAGGTGTTTGACGACCGTGCTTTCGCTGAGGAAGTGAGTATTCTCACAACATTCACTGATAGCACATTTCTCGTAGCACTCAATTTCCCTTATCACATGCTAGAATGGCGGGCTCCGAGCGGGGAGGGTCAAAACGATCGACATCTGATCAACAGCATGAAGAAAGAAACTGGAGAGAAGAAATTGAAGAGGGTATCAGAACTGCGGTCGAAAGCGTTCGTGGCCACACCTTTTCATTCACTACAGCAATTTTTGCTCCATCATCATGCACAATAATAAGCTCATAGGCTTTTCCCCCAAAAGCTCAAATCAGGCTGCAAGCTAACGCAAAGTGTCAATGTACAGAGCGACGAAGACCGCGACAACAATTTTCTGATCCCATGGCTCAAGAAACTCGAAATCGTCGAAGCTGAGTTGACGTCCAAGTCGACTTCACGAATCGTCTATCGCTTTCCGGTCCTCAGAGAATATCTGAATCCGACGAGGACGTTCCACGGAGGTGCCATTTCGGCCATCTTCGATGTGTGTACGACGTGGACACTGTTTCCGATCTCGGATTATGGATTTTGGAGTACCATGGGGACTACGAGGTCGTTGCATTGTGTTTATGTGAAGCCGGCGTTTGAGAATGATGTGGTTACTGTGGAATGTCAGGTTCGTGTCCTTCTCTTCCGTTCTCGGATGTTTGCTGACTCTTGTTTCCAGATCGTACATGCGGGAAAGCGACTTTGTCTCTTGACAGGAATCATGAAGCGGGAAAAAGACGGGTCTGTGGTTGCGACTTGCGAGCATAACAAGTACAATATCGACCTCGATGAGTCTTCGAAGATGTAGCTTGGGCAGAAACGGCAGCGAAGCTTTCGAAAGCCTGTGGCATTTTTCGGTATTTTGTATTTGTACAATAATTTATAGGTAAAAGCCATTCCTTCTATTCTGCTGGCTTCGCTCAGAAATCTGTGACTCTGCCATTGTAACTCCAATCGCCCTTCCATCGTAATGGATCATTCTTCGGCCCTCCTACTTCGCCTGTTTGTGGATTGACTTCGCCTTCGAATTCAGGTGCTGCGCCTCGCCTGATGTTTGGATGTAGTTCTTCGCCATCGCCTTTTGCTGCTACTTGAGCTCGTGCACGTAATTGCTCTAGCATCTTGTCTGCTTCTGATGATTTGGATGCGGTGGTGCTTGCGCCCGACTCTTCTAGCTTTTCGTTGTTCGTTGGCTCGGGTTCTGCTTTGGGCTGACTGAATGCGCCTGTTGATTGCTGTTGTAGTCGCTCGAAGATCTCTTGCTCTTCTTTTGGGAGTCGTGGTGGAGCGGGTCCTGTTGACCATCGTGATCTGGCGGGTGTGGAAGTCGCGAATGTTCGGGCGAAGAAGCCTGGGCGCATGGTGCGCATTGTTCGTGTTGTTGACTGCATGACTGGTGTGCGGATGATTTGGCAGGTTGCTCAGTCTGCGATCTGGAGAATAGATGTGTATGATAGCATCATTGTGTTCGTCTGGCTTATGGAACATGGGTGGCGCCCGATGTCGCTATGCCCGGCTGTTTGTTATTCCCGGAAGGACTTCACTTCTGAGCTTCAGCTTCAGCTTCCACTTCACCTTCACACGACACATTTTTGCGATGCGCAGATCAGGCGATCTTATCTTTCTGAAATGCAAAGTGCTTTACGCGCGTTGCTCGAGAGCGCGCTCCTCGATCATCATAATGTGTGAGAAATTGGAACCGCCTTCATACGTATTGTGAGGCTTGCCTGCATGTGCAAACAATGTTGAAAAACTTCACTTCACCTTCAGCGACGGCAGGCGCCCGGTGGCTGGGCGCGACGCTCCACTTTCGCTCCTCGCTCTTTCCTATTGTCACTATCATCAATAGCACGAAACCTTGAACAACACCGAGTCACTTTTCTCTTCGCCCTTTCGCTTTCATTTGAACTCACACCACATACTGACAACCATCACCTTGTCGACAAACATTGCAGCATCTGCACCACGGTGACGGCGCCAAGCTGCGCTTCACCAGCTGCACGCACCAAAGAGAATTCGAAGCTTGAAACTGGTCAGCGACAAGAAACCACCAAACATTCAAGATGAACATCCTTGAACACATCAAGAACTGGCCATTCCTCCGCCGCCTCCTGTCCAAGGTGCCAGGACCTTTTCTTGCGAAGTTCACTCGTCTCTGGAAGGTTTGGCACCTCCTACGAGGCACATACAAAGCCAAGTTGCAACAGCTGCACGCCCTTCACGGTGAGTTCACTCAGTGATGTTCGCTCACAGCACGCGTACTGACAATTCCAGGACCGTTGATCCAAGTCGCGCCACGCGAAGTCAGCTGGCAGTTCTCTCAGAGAGACAGAAAGACCCTCCGTGGCCTGGACAAGCCCGACTCGCGAGCGGCAGACATCATCGAAACAGGAGCAGCTCAGTCGCTGCGCGACTGCTTTCAGATGGAGAGACTCAATCAAAACGAGCACCTGATCAACCTGTGCAATTCTCTGCTACGCTGTCTTCTTGCAGACGCGGCTCAGAAGCAGACGCCAGTCGATTTGGCCAACTTGCTCACCCGCCACGCCTTTGATGTCATGTTCTCTGTCACTACTGGTGAGCGCGCCGGCTTTGTCGACAACATCCCAAACGCAGACAAGATATACAAGAAGCTGGGAAACTGGAAGTTCTACGCCGTGCTTTACGGCTCATACCTTCGCTATCACCCAATTGTCAAGGCGATGCTCCCGGGCATCCGGTCCTGCAATCACCGTCAAGCCACCTGTGACCCGGCGCTGGAAATTCTGGGACATCGACTAGCCGCCAAGCGCATGGACCCAGATGGACACAAAGATGTAGTCAACGGGTCAGAAGAGCACAAGTCCACTTGTAAAGGCGACGTGGAAGCCCGCACAGCACTAGCTATTGCGGGCTTCGATCCGGCCGCATCTCTCTCATGTGAAGTTATCAAGCACATCAGTGCGGACGAGCAACTTCAGCAACTCTTGCACGCTGAATTGACCAGCGCTGGCCTCACAAGCAACCCCAGCTTCCAAGAACTGTCCCTTCGCAAGCTAAGCTTGCCTCGCATGCATGCGCTTATCCAGCATCACATGCGTCTTCTGGGACTCCACGATATTGATCTAAGTTACGTCAGTCCAGCGGGCGGAGCAGTGCTTGGTGATCACATTGTCGAAGCTGGCCACGTCGTACATATGACTTCAAACCACAGTAGCTTTGCTGGAGTCGAGATCGACAGCTTCGAGGCACTTGACTGGAGCACGGCTGCAGAAATCCAGAGAAATCTACCAGCCTACAATCTGTGGCAACAAGATCATGCGCTCGACGACTGCCACTTCCTTGTGGTTGCGAAGTTGCTGGTGGGGATCATTCAGCACTTTGATCTAAGTAACGTTGAGAACGGCGTAAAGATCACTGTCGCCAACAAAGTCAACGAGAATATGGAAGACCAGCAACCATCAGAGGAGGATGTGAGTTCTGAAGATGACAAGATTTCTGATGTCATGGCTCAAGAGAAAACAAGCAGCGGTGGCGCCAGTGACACGCTGCGCCAAAGCACTGTCACTCCTTCGGACATGGACATTTTGGGCGAGCACCTCGGCCCTGCCGTCACTGATGAGCTCTTCCGAAATTTCGATCCCAGCTCAGACCCAATCCACGGAAATCATATACTGAGGGTTGGTCCCGTGAAGGACAGAGTTGCCCGCGCAATTTTGCATGAGACGCTACAACGCATCTACGGAGATCTGCTGCAGCACAAGACCGACGTGGACAACATTATGCACTTTGCGACAAAGCAGACCAAGATCAAGTTCAACAAGCAACGCAACTACTCTCACCCCAATGGCCCTAGAAAGATGCGTTACGCAGTCGTTCGGCCATGGTACAAAGAAGGTGTCAAGGATCGTCGACCGCGAGAAGTGAACCAGAAGTGGGGCGGTTGGGCTACGCAAGAGCATCAAAAGTCGATGGATGCTCAATCAGAAGAAAGCTACCTGAGGCAACAGCGGGCCAACTTGGTGGCTAATGCATCTGGTGCTAAGGCAGAGCCTCCCAAACCGACCACGTTCAAAGAGACTTACAAGCAGACCGGAGGATCTAACGGCACTGGTCCCCGAAAGGTCTTGCGTGTCGAGACTACCATCCATGACGGCAACGGAAGCATCACGACCAGCAGTGACGGCGTGCTTCTTGATCAAGAAGTCAAGGCAAAGGTTGATACAGCTCCGACAACCCGTCCAGAAGGCTGGGTTCCGCCACACATGCGCGCTCGACTTGAGCGTGAGCGTCAGGCAGCTGAGGCAGCCGAACTGACTACACAGACTCCGCTGCCTGTCTCTCCAGAAATCGAACCATCCACTCAGAATCTCGACTCGGGCACTCCGACTTCGAGCAGTGACTCGCCTCGCTCTTCTCCGAACACTGACAGAACTGACTCACCGCTCGATCCATTGGCACCAGAGTTTACGTTGAACATTCACTCTAAGTGAACGGACGGATTTTACGGCACGACCTCAACGAACACGAAAACGATGAAGGAAATGAAAACATGCCAGCCCGAAAAAGGTTGGCCGGCAGAAAGAATGCGATTCGGAAGGAGTCCCTTCAAAGGTTTTGAAAGGTTTTGTTTGTCCACGCGGCTTCACCGCTGTTCTCGATGCTCACTGAGATGAGCTTTTGTAAAAGTAAATGCGTGTCTTTTTTCGAACACGTGCAGGATCTCTGTCCTCATAAGCACGTCGTGTAAACTACTCTACTCTACTTCCATCAACTTTGGTGCCTCATCGTCATCATCATTTCCTCCTCCAACGCCTGGTCTCCACGCCTGCGCCTGCCTTGGCCATACTCGCTTGTACAAACTGACAGCAACAGAGTCCAGAGGATTGATCTTCGCATCGAAGGTAGCCTTGAAGTACCCATGTGTTCCCAAAGTCTCTTTGATGAAACCACTGCGACCTCTCTTCGTCCACAGCTGCAAGGCACGGAAGTACTGCACATCGTCGTTGTTGAAGAACATGTAGCGTACAGTGACTACGCGTTTGTGAATCTTGTAAGGGTGTCCGGTGAGGATGATGCGCTTGGCTATGATGCGTTGCGTCGAAGGTGGGAGAGTTGTGCCGGTTGCTATCAGCTCGAGCTGACTTGTTTGTGACTGCGAGATCTTGAGCGATTGTGCGAGGTCTTCGATGGCATCGCCTGAGGCCGAGGTCGCTGGCGCTTGGAAGAACAGGCATGGCACGCTGCCCCATGTCACTGGGCCAATGAAGGTGGCTACTGCGGTGCGGCCTGGATGCAGGTAGCGGTCAAACTTGTGGACGTTGTTCGGCGTGTTGCCTGCTGCGCTGAAGAGCGGGTCAATGAGAAGTCGGCGAGCGCCGCATTGCATGATAAGGGGCGTCTTGCTCTTGATCGGCTCAGGGTACTCAGACGAGAGTGTTATTGAGACGTTGACGACCGTCCGTTTGTGTTCGTGTCGCAAGAGCGAGAACAGTGCTGTTGGTTTCGGAAGCGATTCGAGCTCCTGCCTCCTGTCTTGTGGGATGCTTAGGTAGACTGCCACACGCGTGCCAACTTTCACGCCGCCCGTGACAGCCTCTTTGACGACACGGTTCTTTGCTGATTTGTAGTCGGCAATTTCCAGCAAACGAGCATAGTCCTCTGGTTCGTAGGGCTTGTCCTCCTCTGTCTCCCACGCACTTGTTCTCAAGCTCTTGAGGCCTCTGTACTTTGCCAAACGCTCGCGCGCATTGACGCCAGGGTGCAGCTCGATTTCGTCTGGGAACTCCAAATCGTCTTCTGCCTCCTCACGCCTCGATTTACGATAGGCCTCAATCTGATCTGCTTCGTCTTCTGGCGCTCGATCATCAAACATTTCGCTTTGTGGGTACTCTGATGGTGCACCGGCCTCCGTTACTGCGTCCATGCGATCCTCGAAGTGGCCATCAGCGGGACCCGCTACCGAGCCGTTCCCATTGGCATCCATCTCTTCATCCTCATCATCATCGGCATCTTCCAGATCTGATCCAGAATAGTCGACATCGTCCAGATACCAGGCTGCCTGGTATTTGCTGGTTCCTCGAGGTAACCGCTTCGGCGCAGGTATATTGTCTCGATCATCGTCGTTGAAGTAGTGGTGATCATCGAGCAATACCGCTTTTCGTTCTGAAGGAGCGACGGAGGCTGTAGGCAGATCGTCCATGGTTGTCTCTTCGGGAGCAAGCTCTGCGAGATCGTCGCGCTCATCAGTGGCCTGCTCCAGAATCTGTTCTCCTTGAGGTTCATCCACTGTCATCTCATCCTTCTTTGCTTTCTTGTGCCGTGTCTCTAGGGGAGCAGCCACGATCTTCTCGATCTGTAGATCACCCCAGTCACCCACTTGCACCAGTCGATCTGCCTTCAAGCCTCTTCCGCGTACGACACCAGTGACGATGGCCTGGTCGCCCTCCCATTGGCAGTCTTCAAGCAGCATCCAGCTCCTGTCCTCGCGCCATCTGATACCCTTTGGCATGGTTGTGCATAAACTCCTCATGACATTGCTGCATTCTTGCCTGTTGCCCAGATCATGTACCTTCTCTTGTGTGGCGAAGAAATGCGTGATGAAGCTCTTCAAACTCTTCACAACATCTGGTCGCTTTTTGGCTGGTTCTACCCTGTCCAAGCCATAGACACCAGTGAGCACTGTGGATACACCTTGAGCCTCAATGCTGCGCAGAAGCTCTTCGCCCGCCTCATCCACCTCCTCGTTGGCACTTAGAACGAACAGAACGAAATCTGCAACTCTACAGGCATCCAGGCATTGTATCACATCCCTCGTGGGCGTCAGGAATCGTACTTTTTGCTTGAATCGTGGAACGTATATGCTGGCGGACTGCACATCGATGTCATCGGCCTCGACGCTGCCAGCCAATTCACTGATGGCCTTGGTAGAGCTCACGTCGTCACACAGAGGTACCACAGCAATGATGCGAGGCGCAGCATCGCGACCAGCGAATACAGACGCCTTGTCCTCACGGTCGTTCGCGTGGTTCTGCCGCAACTGCTTTGCCCGATTGCGCCTGTCAATCTTGGACATAATTTGCTGCTGTGGTGTCTTTCTGCTGCCTTTCTCCCAAGCCTCGACCTTGCCCTTCTGCTCGTTCTTCAGTGACGATTTCGAGGCGTGGCGGGTCTTGAACGGTTTGTTGACCTGCTTCGTCGTCGGGCGATGGGAGTGGTGTTCGGGCGCCATCGAGCCGCTACGAGGGCCAGCGCCGCCTGCTCTGAATCGGAAAGGGAGTGTGGTCGCCAGTGTGACTGAATTTCTACACGAACAGAGTCAGGCACTCTTGCCCTCCACTACTACGCACTAACAGACGAGAAATTGTGCTAGTTCGCCGATAGCACGGACCAACAGCTCCGATAAGCAGGGTCTGCCAAGACGCCTGTTCATGCTTCTGGCTTTCAATCAGTGCACCAACAACAACAATGCATCGCAAGCATTTACACAAAGTGGCATCATGGCCAATTCAGCGACCGGCTCTTCTTTCATTTGCATCCGAACTTACCAATGACAGTGGTAATAAGTCGTTAGTCTTGGCTGATCCACCCAACCCTTCACAGCAATGCAGGACGCGATTAGCAATCATGGACCACGGACTCTGGACATGCGGCGGCGACAAATCGTGACAGCAGAGGCTACATTCTTCGGAAGACCTCTTGTACTGTCCTTCAGATATCGGAGACGCACTCCGGGCGCTGTAGGCTGAAGTGAAGTTAAGTGGCCCATATGACGGCTCTTCCACGTCATGGCTGTAATGATGCACTTTGGTGCATGTCCTCTATCATAACATGTGTATTTCTTCATCTCTTTCTGCTTGTCTCGAACTCCTTCAAGGATCTTCTCCCAACTTTCAATATGTCCACACAATTGGAATCCGTCTACAAAATCAAGTGCAGCTGCAATCAGTATCCCTGGGGCAAGACAGGCAGCGACTCCATTGCTGCGCGACTGTGCGAGAAGCAGCAAGGCTGGGATGGCAAACGACCAGAGACGCCGTTCAAACTTGACAATGAGAAGTCTTACGCCGAGATGTGGATGGGCACGTACCCGGAACTTCCATCATACGTAGAAGAAACTGGCGAGGATCTCCAAGCTGTCCTGGATCGATATCCCAAAGAGCTTATTGGCCAAGAGACACTCGACAAGTTTGGCCACTCCAAACTTCCTTACCTGCCAAAGGTCCTTTCCATCGCCAAGGCTCTACCTCTTCAGCTTCACCCCAACAAAGAAGTCGCAGCAAAACTACACAAGGAGAAACCGAATGATTTCACGGACCCCAACCACAAGCCAGAAATCGCCCTCGCTCTGGGCAAATTCGAAGCCTTTTGTGGCTTCAAGCCACTCGAAGACATCGAAGGTCTACTGAAGATCGAACCTCTTCAACAGTTTGTTCCAGGCCAGAAGTCGTCCTCCTTTAACAACGAGCAACTAAAGGTTGTCGTGGGAAACATGCTCAAAGCCGAGGACTCCACAGTCAAATCCGTCTACAAAGCCCTCACAGACCTTCCTGGCTCGCAATTCGGCAAGTACGACTACATTCCAAAACTAGCGCCTCGTCTCGCAGAACAATACGGCGAATCAGACCCCGGAACCCTGGTTGCTCTCATCACAATGAACTATCTCGTCCTCGAAGCAGGCGAGAGCATTTACATCCCAGCCGATGGCATTCATGCATACCTCGCAGGAGACATCATCGAATGCATGGCGCGATCGAACAACGTCTTGAACACTGGGTTCTGTCCTCGTGCAGAGAGAAGCAACATCGATCTCTTCTTGGAATGTTTGACATTCACGCCACATTCTGCCGAGGAGGCAATTCTCAAGCCGAAGCCGTACAAGAAGAGCAAGAATGGAAAGTCTACTGTCTATGCGCCTCCTCTCTCGGAGTTTGACATGCTGCAGACAGAGCTCAAGGCTGGCGAGAAAGAGGTTCTCGGCGCCGTTGGTGGTCCAAGCATCCTGCTCGCAACGAAGGGAAGCGCGACATTGAAAGCTAAGGGCAAGTCGTACAAAATGAATGAAGGCGCCGTTTGCTTCGTTGGGCAGGGCACAGATGTGGAGCTGGAAAGCGATAAGGGATTGCTCTTACATACTGCTCTGGTTGAAGGTAGCACTTCATAATGGCTCTGTAGATGGCGCTGAAGCGCTCACGATTTGATGAATAGAACTTTGACCATAGAATCGTAAAGCAAATTTGTCCAACAGCGTATTTCTCCCGTCTCCCACTTCAGCACATCTGATCGAACTGATCCACTATCTGCCTCATTGCTCGCGTATGCTTCGCAGCCATGACGGTATACGTCAAAAGCGCAACTACCGTTGCCTGCAGTGCTAACCATCCCAGCAACAAGATTTTCCGAAGTATTTTCTCACGCCATCGCGTTTGACGTTCAATTCGGATGCCGCAGTCCCAGCACACGTATTTTGGCAGTACAGTGTCCGTGCAATCCTTTCGTCGAAATATGCAATGTTTTGCAGAGCGATATTTGTTCCTGGGATCGGTTGCAGTCAGGTCGCTCTCAAGTTTCGAAGGCTGGCTGTCTCGAAGGGCGTTTTCGTGAGACAAAGACGCAGGACGGTGCGTTGGACGGCGATTGACTGCGTCTCGCGGCTGTAGGTGTGCTGGGTTTGGCGTAGAAAGTTGTAGCAAATCGCTGGCTGTGTATGGCGTTGGTTGAGTCCCGGTGCTGCTGCTGCTACTGCTACTGCTGTCGCCCAAGAGCGATTCTGCGATTTGAGGTATGGTGGGTAGATGGGTTCTGGAGCGCCATGGGGCGTCGCGACGCTTTGGTGACGGAAGCTGCAACGGAGAGGGCTTAGGAGCGTCCATAATGGAGAAGTCGAACTGCATCTCCGGGGGAGGGATTCTGTTGGATGCGAAGGTAACCCCAGGTCTTGGGTCGATAGGAGAGAAATCGCCGAGCGCGGCTGCTGGTATACTCCTCCTTGGCCTGCTCCTGTGAGGCATGGTGAAGGACAGATTCTCGACAAGTCGACTTTTGCGAGTTTGCTATTTCCAGGGCTCGAACTCCTTTGCTTGTGGCGTAGCTAGTGCTTGCGTCGAATAATACCACTGGCTATTCCAAAAGCTGCGACAAGGACGAAAACGAGGACAAGGAAGAATACGTCACGTCGCGAACAACGCCGTTGGTATCTGTCAAGCGAGGCAGTAGATCGCGTTCGAGATAGTGCTGGTGAACTCGTGGGGCGCGGTCGATAGCATGGCAGGAGTGGGCCATGTCGTTCATATGAAGGAGGCGCGCTCGACTCATCGTAAGATGGAGGAGCGTAGAGGTAGAGGAAGGCAGCCGCCGATGGCCGCTGCGGTAGTTGCTGCTGGATTCCTGGATTCGCCATTGCTCTGGTTACTGAATTATGTCCCGTGTCTGCAGTTGCTATGTAGTCGGCTGGCTCGAGCGGCCATTTGCCGGAGTAGTAGAGCCCGCCAGGAGCCATACTCTTTGTGCGTTGTCTATTCTGCTAATCGTTGCACCTGTGCGCCCCATCCGGAACACTGGTCAGGCAGTACGAAGCACTAGCTTTGACATTTGCCATTCCACGGCTCCTCGCATCATTGGATTGGGCGTTGCGGTAGGGCCGGTGGCTGCTCTTCTGTGGACTTTGTTTGCACATTTGGAGTGCCTGTACCAGCCACCGCAGAATCGTTCTTCTTCGTCCGTTGCCGCCACTGAGCTGTGGCCTTGTCATAGGCAGCAGATACGCTGGACCCGGCAGACACCATCTTTGACTGCGCCCAGCCTATGTAGCTCTGCTCGTTCTTCTTTTCGACTTCTTTCTCCAAGCCCTGGACGTACTCGTCCGATACTTCTTTGGAGGAATCGCCCTTGGTTTTCTCTTTCTCTTCGTTCTCCGCGCGCTCTCTGTTCTCTTTCTCGTCCAGTTCCTTCAGTCCGACCTCTTCCTCCTTCAGACCCTCCAAGTCGACATCTTCGAATCCGATTTGCTGTAGGATCGGCCCAGTAAGGAAACGATACCGGGTATGGCCATTCACAAGGCTACTGACATCAAAGTTCTCCACGCCCTTGACGTGCTCGATAGCCTGCAGGCCTGCGACGCCCAATGATATGCTTTGGCTTCTGTAGAGATAGCCGAGAACATAGTCGTTGGTTGAGTAAATGTTTACGAGGCGGCCAGATACTACGGCGCGCAAGTTGCGCCATTCAGCAGAAGTGGCAGAGGCAGGTGTGCCTATTAGTATAGCGTTCTCCACGAGCCCAAAGGCCTTGCGTTCTGCCAGCTGCTGCAAACAGGCATAGACGACCTTTGCGCCCATGCTGTAGCCGATCAACGTAACGGGTCGTTCTCCTTGTGCTTTGTTGATCAAGGCATCGGCGAGAACTTCGCCACATTTTTGTGCTCGGTGGTTGGCGACCGAGAATGGATTGTCGATGATGCGGCCCACCTTGCACATGTTAGCAAAGACTCTACTCAAATTTCTTCACCAACTTCCACTTACCTTCAACAGAGCAAGCGGCCACAATCCTGCATAGAGGGCCCCGAGGAGTGTGCGCTTGATGATCTCCGTCTTTGCATAGGCCCAAGCAGTACTCGTTACGAATGTGGATATCGAGTTCCCAAGGTTCATCAGAGCCTCCAATTCCCAGCGTAGTGCAAAAGATTCCAGCTGGACGCCTATCACTTTCCACGGCTCCACGACTTCCTCCTGCTTAGTCAACCAGCCGCTAATGCCAATGGCCACGCGCAGCCGTCGGAATTCCTTTTCGATCTTTCGTGGGCGGTGATGCGTACGGACAGGCTCAAAGCCAAAGTCCTCGATCTCTTTGGCGTATTCATCCATCATCTTACCTGTCATGCGCCCACCATATGCTCCGAACAGGCCACCAACAAGTACTCCAGACCCAGCCAAAGCTCCTAGATAGCCAGCCGTAGCCGTGCCCGCAAGACCTATGCCGCCCATAACCGTACCAACTCCAGCGGCAAGCAGGGGCGCCGCCAGGCCTCCAGTTACACCAATCAATGCGGCACCAGCTGCAGTCGCGAGACCCACCTTCCACCTCCTGGCCGTCTTGTTCTCTTCGGCCTTCTTTTTGGTCTCTTCATCGGCCGTCATATTCTCAGCAGCCGCCAACAGTCCTCGTGCGACCTTACTTTCATCAAGACCGAGAACATCAATAGGCAGATCTAAGCTTGTAGATAGGCGTAGAAGTAGGATCCGAGACTCGGCGTGATAGTGTTCGAGACTAAGCAGCAGAAGCAGAAGACAGTGCAATATTAGTGTACGCTGCTCTTCTGTCAATTTACGCAGTGGGTTGTCAATTGGCGGATATAGCGCTCTCATAGAATCGTCGACAGCTTTGTCGTACTTAGGCGGACTCTCGAATCGCATGGGCGGGGACGCTGATCGGGCCTCCTCTTCCTTCTTCTTGGACGATTCGGCATCATGTTTTCGGCGCCTCTCTTCCTCTTCATGAGAATTTAGCACTTCTCCAACGCGCTGAATGACACTTGATCGCCATTTGTCCCAATGTTCGAGTGCTGCACTTTTGAGCTCCTTGGACTTCGCCTCCGCCAGCTCTTTTTCTCGCTGCGCCAACTCTTTCTGCTCCTTCTCCAATTCCTTCTGCTTCTGGACCGCATTGTCCGTTTCGCTCTGAACCTTTTCGTCTGACGCCTCGGCATCTACGGTGGGCAAAGCTTCGCGGAGGTCCTCCACGACCAGGCTGGTGTTGGAGCCAGTCTGTGTGGCATCAAACGCGTCTTCGATGTTCTGCTTCATGACTTCGGTGCAGTCGGCGATCAGCAGCGTAAGCGCAGTGCGATCCTCGTGCGTGCTCAGAATGGTCGTGAGTGTTTCGCCCTGGGCCTCCTCTTCACCAGCGCCGCCATTGGCGCGGTTGGAGAATGGAGTGGATAGCTTATTGAACATTCCGCTCATGGTTGGTAAAAGTTATAAGAGAGTAGCATCCGCCTACCTGAAGCCTGACAGAAGAGTCAGAAGTCTCCCTTACTTGAGCTTGTGCACAGCTCGAGCCATGATGAAGGTGATGACGTGAGAGCGATGGTTGAAAGTCGCACAAACCAGATCTTCGTCTTCCCTGCAGTAGCTCCACACGGGCCGAGCCTAGTGCCGAGACCCACTTACCTCTACGAAGCCACGAGGCGTCGTGGCCTTTGGCATCAACTTCTGTAATGAAGACTTTCGTCAATGTTGCCAAATATTCGCTCTTGTCAATCGCTGCGCATTCCTCAGTAGGGTGAGGCATGAGCTTGGCGAGCAGCAACATCTACGACCATGGAACAGAGCCCGCTCACGCAACAATCGAGGCCAGATGTCTTTGAGCCAAAAGTCGTCGGCCTGTACAGGCATCTTTTCATGGTAAGGCAGTCTCAGCAGGAACACAGAGAGCCTCGCTAAGGGTAGTAGGAAGCTGAAGAGGACGACAAAGACGATGCATTCTGGACGACACTGTTCCTTCTGAAACCCGATACCGAGAAGCTACGAGAGATTCTTGAACAGATCGATGCGGAATTCCTGTTGCATATACAGGTATTATTCTCAGCACTGGACAAATTCTCGTGGTCTGACTCGTCATAGCACCAACCTCAACAATTGCTCCTTCAAGCCCTAGCTAGGGTCAAGGCTGCTCAGGCGCCTGCAGATGAAAATGCCTTGGATGTGAGTGCCATGATCCCTGTTAGACGGATATGCAGTTGATGACTTAGACCCTCACAGTGTTCCTTGCCATAGTACTCTCCAAGAAGTTCACCAATCCTAGCTCAGACGTGATCGATGTCTTGGCTGGGATCGATAACGTCGACCCAGTATTCTTTGATCTTGTTGCAACTCTTGATCATGCCATCAAGGATGGGAGAAGCAGTGAGTCAAATGGTTGCAGTACGAGACGCACGATGCTAACGATCGTAGCTGAGCTCCGGCAAAAGGCAGCCCGCATGGCAATCGCAGTTGTCGCAGGCGGCTACCAGACGGCGTTGGTATCCTACTTTGTGCAAAAAGACTTCTTCCCAGCGTTGATGAAGTTGCTGCACCAATTGGACAATCCACTCCAGGCAGCAGAGCCTCTACTACTGACGGGACTACTGGCAAACTATAACAAGTTTGAGTCAAACAACCAATATCGCGTCCGCTTCGCAGATTTCGTCAATGAGGAGACGATGATCAGAGTCATACAGAGCATAGCCTGGACTACTGCAGTACTTCGAGAACGATACGTCGCCATTCTAGATGATACGCCAGTCGGCTGGAGCCTTGGGAATACATTGTCCTATGTCGGGCTCGGTTCCTTGGCCGGTGCAAAGCCTGCTGGCACTGTGCTGACCGAAGACCAGCAAAAGGAAGCGTTTGCACAGCAGTATGTCGCTCACAATTTTGTATCATTCCGTCGCTGACATTTGCAGGCCTGCCAAAGAAGCAGCGACGATGCTGACTGTTTAC
>JAASLH010002678.1:0-24931 GCA_013365245.1 Cercospora brassicicola | reverse complement strand
TCTCAGTCGTCTTCTTGGTAAGCTCACCATCTGCACTGTGATTCCGCGCCTGCTAACAATAGTAGATTGGCAAAACTTCCGCCGTCGTCCTCACACTCGCTGGTGTTCTCAAGGACATCCTCTTGGTTGTTGCATCAATGGTCATCTTCCGGGATCCGGTCGCTCCTCTGCAGTTCTTCGGCTACTCGATTGCTCTTGGCGGCCTTGTCTGGTACAAGCTCGGCCCAGATGGAGTAAAAAATGGCCTCCGCGATTCCCAGCTCGCCTTTGCGCAAATGCGCCAAAACAATCCTGCACGCGCCAAGGGATTGGTTCTTGCAGCGACCATCATCGGCGCTTTCCTGATGGTGTACACGTTCTTCCCGTCCGTCGTAGGACTCGATGCGCCAAAGACACCTTTTACTGGTTGAGCTGAAGCATTCAACTTTTCACTTTTCCAATACTCGGCTGTTAGAACAGCATGGAACGGTGCACTGGAGCTTATGCATGGCATGCATCTATTACTTTGGGTCGGATCATGGCGATAACGATTTTGGATGATAACAGATCCATTGCACAGTGACTACATCCGTGGTCGCACATCATGACACCGACTTCCTGCAACTCTGCAGGTGCCCGCCTGGTTGGAGTAGAGCAAGTGCGACCAAGACTCAATACTGGTCTTTCGTTGAACACGCAACACCCACGGGACCAGCGGCAACGTCCACGAAAATTCTAGCACAGTCTATTGCTCATGACGCTTGGACAGCCGTTTCGCCAAGGCAAGCGGTAAACATCATTTCATTCATGTTCACAATCTTCTCTAGGCTAGTTCAGAGCGCCGGCGCAGAACCACATAATACTTTGTACAACATGTAAAAGCATTAACAATGGAGTGCAACTCCAGTACAGCGACTGTCTTACGCTGTTCCTGCGTCACATCCGGCCCTACAGGTGCAATCCATGGGCCTGCCAGCACACTTTTGTGTTGACTTGAAATGTCTCGAGATCTTATGCAGCCACCAAGGTCGACTGCGCGAGCGACAGACACAGCGCTGGGCTTGTCTCAAATCGACCGGCCTGTGACCCTTTGACAACATCCGATAATGGCATCTTGATCCCATGCAAGCCAAGAGAGGACTCCCGTCGTGCATTGTCCAACTGCACGCTCGCTCTCCCAGGCCAATTCGACACTCTGCTTCCATCACCCATCATGCTCCTCGTCTCCCTAGCGCATATCCACCGCCCTCAAGCTCCCTCTCGCAAACGTGCACATCACCAGTATCCCTCCTACGATAGAACCTCCCAGGATCCGCGGCAGTAAAGCTATTCATCGAAGTATGTCTCTTCAACGCGATTCGTAGTAGCCCTGAGCTTTGCCGCTCCTCATCTCGCTGGACGAGCTTCTGTGTTTTGTACTCGCGTCGAGCTTTGCGCGATTGTCTGAGACGCGCGAGCAGGCTTTGGAGATTGTGCTTGGATTTGGGCATTTTGTTTCGATTGAATTGTGGCGGTGGTAGTGGAGATAGCGTTGCAAGATTTGTGAGAAGAGATATGCACTCGAGATCTTAGATTTAAGATCGAATCTTGTATGCTTGGGAGAGTAATTAGATGCGCCTGTGAATTGCTTATCCACTTCAGACAATGCCATTGTTCTATACATGCAGTGTTTCAGCGTAGTGAATGTTGCTTCGGCGCATTAGGTCTCTCCCACACTGTGGTATTGTGCTCGAACAGTATGCTTGCACCGAGGCGCTTTTGACTATGGTGTTCCTCGTAGTTTGTGATTCGTTGCAATCGTCGCAAGACATTCGTGGTATCGGACTTGTGTCCACCCCTAGGCTGTTTCGGCTGCACCAGTACTGAGCACGGTGTCTCGAGCAAGGAACGAATTCGCCGAGCTGCAAACAGTTGTCGCAACTACAAACTTGCTGGTTCTGGTACAATGCAGACTACAGATTGAGCATTGCGGCATCTGCGCATGCAAGTCATCGAGATCAAGTCATGAATCTTTTCTGGTGCTGTCAAGCAACATTAGTGTATTGTTGCACCTTAAGCATTTGAAGTTATACACTAGCCTACCGTATCGACAGGCCCCGGCCGAATGCTTCGAACATGACAGAGTAGAGGATCGTCTCAAACCCGGGCTCCACCATCCGATGGCGATGTCCTGAGGGGTCCCGATAATTCCGGCTCTGTTTGCCAGGAGAGATTACTCGGTACTAGCGCTGCATCGGCAGTAATTTTCGCATACCTGGCAACGGATAGTCTTCTTCGAGGCCCATAATGCAACGCTATATCTACTCTTCCAGCTTCTGGCGGCTTCGACATGGCAACAGAACTTTCACTTTGTGGAATATAGGGTAAAGTATATTGCATTGAAGCAAATTCGGCATCCCAACACCATGATGAATGATCAGATGCACGACCTTCGAGAGCAGCTCTCCTTTTGGAGGCCCAGGTCACGGTGACCAAGGAATGGCTGCCATCTGCGGTCCGGACTGAAGTTTTCAGAGCCAGCATAATTTCTCGAAAACTTCTTGATCGATCCGGCCAAATTGCTGATAAGTTCGACAAGTGTCGCGGAAGCAGAGCTTGCCGCACAGCAGGGCACATGCAACCAGCGCTTGACGCAGCTGGCATTCTTATATGTTCCGCTCTCCTTCGTCAACGACGTATTTGGTACGAACTTGAAAGAGACCAATGACTCGCCACTACCTGTCTGGGTTGCTGTGATTGTGCTGATCATTACGGCCTTGTGTACGGCGGGTATCTTTGTGCTCATGAGCCAACGGGAGAATATCTTTCGCCGCAATGAACGAGTCTCTGCAGAAGTTTGATCGCTGAATTCGAAGGCTTCGAGGATGTCCTTTGGTATTGCTGGGACCATGTGATCTCTGGAGTGATAAAAAGGCCATTATTCTTATGACTTCTCTGGAGAAGTCAGCAGAGAGTCCATCGGCCAGCCTGACGCCTCTCGTCGGTGAGTGTCCAGATATCGGTGACAACTCATCCGCATTGATCGTACCTGCAGTATCTGGACTCGGCGCTGCAGCAGTCCTGCGGCCAATAATATGCAACTATCGCCACTCTGTTCTGCATTGTTGACATGTCCCGCCACTTATTGAATAGAGCCAAGCCCGCCACAGGCTCGATATGTACGTTAAAGTTCCACAACTCAGCCTTGCGTCTTGACTGATGAGGGGAAAGAGATCTGCCACCCCAGTGAAAAGGCAGCCCAGACCGTCGCACGACGTCTCCATGTTCTCTTCTCTAGCTGCTCGTGCCCGGTGCGCGTGCGTGTCTTTGGCGTAACGCTGCCACGAACACTGGTCAGTGTCCCGGCCTCACTGGTTCAGCATGGCTTCAGCTACAATAAGCTGGGCGCCGAAAACCGCACGCACAACGCAGTCTGGACTGTACTACCGCGTCGATGTACCTGAAGCGACAACGCTAAGTCTCACGACTACGTTCACACCGCCAGCGTGGTGCTTCGCTCCGACCTTCACACTATCGCCTGGCGGAAATGACTCAGTCACAGCAGGTGTGGCTGCAGTAAGAGGATACAATCCGGAGTGCTTTCCTCCCGGATTTCGTGCGATTCGCACTTTGACCTATAACAGTACTGCTGTCCCAGTAACGACCGGTGTAAAAGTTGAACCCTGGCAAGGCCAGCCCGACTTTATTCCACAGGACTACTTGACCAGCTCTGTTGGCTACGAAACTCAGGCTGTGGGATACCCAATTAGTTATTACTCTCCGGGAGTGTGTCCATCTGGATATGTCTCCGCCGCGGGAATGTATGACGGCAAGAATCACTACGACACTTGTTGTCCATCGTCAGTAACGCATATCGTCGTGCGATTCCGTCCAGTTGCTGACAATATCGATAGGTCCATGTCAGTTATCAACGCTAGTTGTACTAGTCTGGCCGACACCGTCACATACATAGAGGGCACGAACACCTGGCTGCAGACAGTACAGGTTGCTCTGGCGCCATCAATCGTTGTGGCATATCAGTCTTCTGATCTCTCGCTGTGGGCCACTCGTGAATCGACAAGCACGACATCTCCTGCCTCGACTTCGCGGCCGACCGAGACTGGTGTTGTGCCAACTTCAATGCCCGAGCCCGGCTTGAGCACTGGCGCCAAAGCAGGAATCGGCTCCGGTATAGCTGGAGTGGTCATTGTCGGATTCATTCTACTCGGACTTTTCATTCGCAAGCGCAGGAAAGGCAGGAACAGTGACCCTTCTTCATACACTGGCAAAGCAGAGCTTTCTGGAGAGGGCGTGCACCGGGAACTCAACGGAGAGGGAGCCGTGTACGAGAAGAGCACTTTCGTGAAGCCCGTCGAAATCGACAACGATAACCCCGTGGAACTTGATGGCGATTGGCGTGGTTGGGAAGTCGGCTCTCCTCAGAGGCATCTTACAGTATCGGAGAGGACTATCTGAATCTGGCCAGCCTTGTACGCATCTAGCGATAGGCGTTAGCATCATGTTCATAGTACTTACAGGACACACGAGGCTGTGGCGACGAAATTGAGCCTCAGTCAATATTGTGCGACAATGTTCAGGGCTTGTGGAACAAAGACGGATGTCTGCTCGTCGACGCTTTTGGCTTTTCCAATACACCCCTCTCGTATTCAATTGCACCTCCATTTCATGTTCGCCTTGCAACGTATGACCTATCTCTCCATCGGGAGTGGATGGGTACGGCAATTGAGAAGCTGAGTCATATAGCGGAAGGGCGTGAAGTCGTCGGAAGCGTCTCTAAGGATATTCCTCAAGTGGAACCATTCTCGTTTTGTGCTAGGGACGAAAAGTGCACGTACCTTTCATGTGCTTGTGCGTGGTGGGCGTGGATGCGTCACAGGCAATAAAGTGTCGCCGAGAGCACCGAGGCCCCCTCCAAGATTGACCCAAAAGTCAATTTTCTGGCTGGACCCAGCACACTGAACCACCACAAGAGTCACACGCCGGCGGTGTGCACTTTGAATACCTCCTCCTTCACTCACTTTCTCCAGTTCGCTCTCACCCTGCCCACTGAGACATTAGCCACCATTCCTCTTAGTATTGTTCGACTCACACCTCCACCCGAAACACCGCATTGCATAGCCATTGGCCTTTGCAGACCGACTTTCAGCTGCCAAACACACAGCTGTCCTCCATCCCGTTAATACTACCAACAGCGGCTCAACATGGCAGCCGGCGAAGCACGCACCGACGACGCCCGCGGTAGGAATCTGCAACTATGCTCTTACCATCGCAGTACGAACGACTAATATCCACAATCCAGTCCTGGGCTACGACCCTCTAATTCCACCCCAACTCCTCGAATCCGAACTTCCAGCAACCGCGAACTCACTCTCGACTGTCCGCCGCGGCCGTCAAGAAGCCGTCGAGATCATCCACCAACGCGATGACCGTCTCCTCGTCATGGTTGGGCCCTGCTCCCTCCACGACCCCGAGGCCGCAGTCGAATACTGCACCCGTCTCGTCCAGCTCGCCGACAAGCTGAAAGATGATCTCTGCATTATCATGCGCGCATACTTGGAAAAGCCTCGCACAACAGTCGGCTGGAAAGGTCTGATCAACGACCCGGATATTGATGAGAGCTACCAAATCAACAAAGGACTCCGCGTGAGCAGGAAATTGTTCTGCGATTTGACGAGCCAGGGTATGCCAATTGCTTCGGAGATGCTGGATACTATTTCTCCGCAGTTCCTCGCGGATCTGATCTCTCTCGGAGCTATTGGAGCCCGAACGACAGAGTCCCAGCTTCATCGTGAATTGGCTTCGGGTCTGTCTTTCCCAATGGGATTCAAGAACGGAACAGATGGCGGTCTCACAGTCGCTGTGGATGCCATTGGAGCTGCGGCTGCGAAGCACCATTTCATGGGTGTGACGAAGCAGGGTCTGGCTGCGATCACCAAGACTGCAGGCAATCCAGATTGCTTTGTGATTCTGAGAGGTGGCACCAAAGGGACAAACTTCGATCGCGAGAGCGTGAAGGCTACAAGGGAGGCGTTGAGGAAGAAAGGACTTCCGGAGGTCATGATGATTGATTGCTCGCATGGTAAGACTTGAGTGGTAACATGCATGACGTGAACATGAAGCTGACTATTTTACAGGCAATTCGCTCAAGAACCACAAGAACCAACCCAAGGTCGCTCAGACGATCGGTGACCAGCTTCGCGAGGGCGAGACGGGTATCGTTGGTGTCATGATTGAGTCGCATCTCAACGAGGGTAACCAGAAGGCTGGCACTGCTGGCCTCGCATCGCTGCAGAAGGGTGTCTCGATCACAGATGCTTGCATTCACTGGGAAGACACCATCGCTGTGCTGGAGCAGCTCGCAGACGGTGTCCGTGGCAGACGTCAAGTGTTGAAGAGCAAGGCAAACGGCGCAAATGGTTCGCACTAAGAATATCGCTCGGAGTGTTGCTGCGGGACGTTGGCCAGGCTCGTGAAGGTGCACGACGAATATGAAATCGTGGACACATGCCAGGATAAAGAATAGAGTGTCGGCGGACGCGAGATTCGCCTCTGCGCACTTTTTGCAAAAAGTCGTTTTCTTGCTTGATATCTCGGGGTGCGATCTTGCTCTACACAGACATTCTTCTCTGCGCGGCGAGATTGGCGTTCTAGCAGCGTATTATTATTTGCTGCCATATTTCTCTTCCGCGCTCCGCCTGTCTTCCCACATCTTGAACCCCAGTCAGCGAAGGCTGTCTCGAACGATCCGCGTCGCACAGCGATGCCATACCATTCGTGCCCTGCATGCTTCTCATCTCTCATCTCTTCGTTATCGCTCTTTGTCACTCATCGTCTGTCGCTTTTGGCGTCTCATGCCACGCCTCTGCTCTCTCACATTCTTCTCCTATTCGTGTTCGTCTTTCTCATGACACTTTCCAGATGCCTGCAAAAGTCTCGCCAACACAATCGAGGTTCCTCCAGCCCCTCATACTGGCAAATCCTTGTGTTTCCTCTCGTCCGCTCCTGCTTTATCTCCCGCAACATTCAGCGCTTTGGCAATATATGGCCCAACAACAGGCACATTGTACGCGAATCCGGCAATCGTCTTGAAGAACTCTCCAAAGAGAATGAACATTCTGTTCCACGCATCAGCAATCACACCCAAAACACAACCTATCATCTCCTCCCCTCATCCTTCCCCATTCTTCCTGCTCCGTGGTGTATGCTGTTGATTCGACTTACCCATAACACTGCACCCCAAATCCAACAAAAGGCCACCTCATCAAAATCAACAAGATCCCCGTCCAAAATGCCGCTGTACCCCTCCATTTCTGTCTTCGGGCGAAAAAGGCGAATGTGCGTTGTGGGCCGAGGAGGAGCGTTATGCCGATGAGGAAGAGGATGTCTCCCATGGCGAGGAGAGCGCGATCAAAGAGGAGGATGAGGCCGAAGAGGAGGAAGAAGCCGCCTAGAAGGTCATTGTCAGTGGAGGGACTTTGGGAGGGGACAGAGTGGTGTGTTTGGTGGTAGTGAAGGAGGCTTACCTACCGCCTGTGCAGAATGCTACGCCGACTTCTGTGGGTGAGGAAGGATACCGTTAGTGGATAGTTCTTTCTTGCGTGTTTTAAGCATCCCATTGGAGGGGAGGGATGTGTACTTTGACCATCTGATAGCCAGTATGTAGGCATTTTGGCGGATGTGTTCGGGCTGTCTTCGTGTAATTCTTGTTCTGTATGCGCCGAGGAAGAAGCTATGTTCCGAAGCGGAGGATGCGGACGTGGAGGGGAAGAGAAACAGCAGAGGCGTTGAAAACAGTTGTCGCGATGCCGACGCTCCTTTTTCGTGCTGGGAAGACGTGTCGAGATGCGCGGCCGTGACGAGTTTGTCCGAAGTTTCTCCGGTGGTGGGGACAGGGGTCTTTGGTGAGCTTCAACTTCATCTGTCTTTTGCTTTCGTTCTTCACTTTTTGTTCAGCAGAACTTGGCAGCGCTTCTGCACCCGAGCCGCCTAAGCCAATGCTTCTGTCCATTGGAATACCCCTTCTGTTGTGTGGGTGTAGCAGTCTGCGCTGAATGGCATGAACGGCAAGCAAACATGTGCCTTTCACTACAGCTTGTCCAAGACAGGCGTTGCCTCATCTTGATCACTAAACGCACAGCAGTAACCTGGATATCGCAGCTCCGGCTGCATGCGGATAGCTCGCATCACGTAGATACCTATCGCAAGTCATGTCTGTTCGATATCTGCTGAGTTCTATTGTTTTACCATCGTAGTTTGTATCAACCCATCTCCAAGATAGGTCGAATCAAGAATCGTGGCCGCCATGCCTATCACTCAAGGACCGCTCCACATCTACATCGATAAAGGCAGTGGCGCAAATCGAAGCGGCCTCCCTGCTCAGCTTCCAGAAGACTTTCTGTCTGACTTCCCCAAACTGTCGAAAGAACAAGCCGGCCACCTGCGTCACTTCCACAATCTTGCCTCTCAGCCTGATGGCCAGTGGCATCACATGGGCGGCCAAGACCCCGGACAAGAGTGGAACGATGCTTACCGCTATCAACTAGCAACCATGGTATATGCCGCCAGCGTTGCACACTTCCATCGCCTTCCTGCTCTACGATCTGCCTTCAAGAGCCTGATCGAACAACTCATCCACAAAATGCTACGGAGAGACGTCTGGGGCTATTGGTACCTGACTAGCCAGAGCGGGAAATTTGTCGACCCGGATATCGTTGAGATGCGTAAACCATGGGCCGATCCAAACAAAGAGGAGAATATCATGGTGAGTATTGCGAAATGTTAAGATGGCCTCAACGTGGCATAACGTTTTTCTCTCATGAAAGTACTCTGGACATCTCCTACTGATGGTATCATTGCACGCCATGCTGTTCGATGACGACAAGTACGACCAACCTGAGGCGCTCACTTTTCATTGGGATCCGATATTCTGGGGCCTCGGACCAGAGAAGTTCACGTATACCAGAAGCTCCCTCCAAGACATCATCCTCGCGGAATTGGAGCGGCATGAGTGGAAGGGTGTGTGCTGCGAGCCGAACAGCATCTTCATCGTTTGCAACCAATTCCCAGTAAGGCTTCAGACCATTTTCAAGCGCTCGAAGGCCTCGCTGATGGCTGTGAGATCATCGCTATGCGGTACAATGACGTCCGTAATGGGACCAATGTGGTCGACAAGGTACTGAAAAACTACACTGCAGCATGGGAGAAACATGGCGGCTTTCTACAGAACAACGACCAGTTCGTCCACAGCTGGTACATGGTGAAGCAAGAACGTATAGTTCCTGGAAACATTGGAACCACCGCGTGGTAAGATCAAAAATATGTTGACTTGTCACTTTGACCTACTGATGGCAACAAAGGACATCCGCATTCATGAACAGCTGGAACTCTCAGCTTGTCCGTTCCAGGTTCCCAGCCCAATCCGTAGGGTTCTTCACAAAAGCTGCCGATGGCAGAGTGAATCTGAACAGCACTGCCGTCGCTATGTTCATTCGCAAGCTCGTCAAAACCGAGAACGCAGATCCCCAAGCCTGGAGCACAAAACAAAAAGCCCAAGAATTAGCCAAACAAGCGAAAGCGGCGCCTCCAGCACCCCTGCCAGTCCCAATATTCGGCTACGTCGCCCAATGGGTCTCAGAAGTCGGAGACCCAGCCTTGAACGAAGGTCTTCTCCGTCACGCCGACACACTCCTCAACCCCACGTGGGAGAAAGGCGGTCTCTTCTATCCTCGCAACGAGACCTCAACTGACGAACACGGAAATTGGACACTCGTGGAGCCCTACACTGGTAATGCAGCGATTGCGTATGCGCGTCTCAATGTCCCGGACGGACAGAAGAAGATGTGGGAGAAGCCGTGGTCAACAGAGCATTTCTCGAGTTTTCCGTATATTGATGGGATCACTTTTGCTTCTGATGTGGACTTCCTGAGGTGTGCTTGGAATCCAGACAGGGAAGCTTTTGTTGTCACTATGCGGACTTGGGACGGTTCGAGGAAAACGTAAGTGCAGTCTTCGTTGCATTGCTCGTGTGCAGAATGTTGACAAGTTCTTCCAGCGTGCGATTTTTGATCAAAAATTTGCCCTCTGGATGGTATGGTACCTATCGAGGTGGGAAGCTTGTAAAAGAACTGGATGTGGATGCCAGTCCGAATGCCTTGGAGGTAGTTGTTGAAGTAGGACCGGAGGAGACAGATCTCGTGCACCTGAAGCTCAGTGTGATGGGCCGGAGAGTCTTGCGCAAGCCTCTTTGCCGATCTCTCATTTGATCGCGCAACATTCCTGCGGCTACTGGAGTCGAGTGTCATCAAGCATGCTGCTGCGTTTCGTGCAAAATTTCTCTGAACAACGTGGATATAGATCTTCGAGCAGTACTTGTCACATGAACAGTGCTGTCGGCCCATGCCTGACCTGCAGGCTGATTTGCTGGACTGCTTTCCAAGCTCTTTTGTGGGCAGCGAAACTGCCTAGCAGTGACCACAGCTCGATATTTGAATTTCTGCTCAGAGTTGGCACGCGAGAAAACTTGCTCCCCGATGATCCCGTGGGGTATACCTCGCTGAGCGATGCCAGAACATAGTAAGTGCCGGCAAGTTCGACCGGCGGCCATAAACTCGATGATCTTCGTTCACGTTCGCCCGGTTCCTGTCTTTTTGTGGTTCGCAGAAGCTGCAGTGGCGCACATCGGACCTTTCGAACAAGTACATGCTGGCTGCAGGCGTGCAGTCATCGCTGATCGGTTGTCAAATCGATATTGGCACGGCTAGGCGATCAAGCGGTTGCACTGCCAATTCCAAGCATAGAGCCAGGACGACTTTCAAACGATGGTTACTAGAATTCTGGTTTCCTGTACTGAGTCTCTGTGATCTTCCAGAAATTTCCCAAAGTCAGTCATGTATTGCTGTCGATTTTTCGAAACCCATGTTTGAGTTGCACCAGAGACAACAAGCCTGTAAGTAGACCTGGCAGACCCTGTGGGCCTTAGCAACAGAAAACTTTTGCCGTCCGGAGATGGGCTCAACATGCACAAAATATCTTTTTCTTTCAACTCCGGGTCTCCGTGCGTCCTAAATCTAAGACGAACGTTCAAATTGACACCACTCCTACGAACCACTCCGTGCCAGCGAATCCAGGCCTTCCCGCCCGAGTCTTTCCGAGCATATCCTTCTACGATGCCACCAATCAGGTACAATCGCAGTGTTAGACTCATATCATCATTGACACGGACTTCAATGTCTCTTACTGCTGGAAGCGCCGGGTCTGAATGGTACCTACGCAAGTCCGGTACCCAGGATGGCAAGCGCATCACCCCGGAATCATTGTTGGCATCGCCAGCGTGATATAGCACGCGCATGTCTCCTGCCACCAGCATGCTGCTAGCAACACGAATACACACAGTCGAAAAGGTAGCATTATAATCGGTTTGGATATGGTGACCAGAGACCAGAGCGAGTAGAGAGTAGAGGCGGTCGCGAGGATCACTACATTGTGAATCGTGAAAGTTCGTGAGAGTGTCTAACAAGTTCGTCTTCCCCATCATCACGGGGTCCACAATGTTGAGGGCGGATAGCAAGTTCGTCTTCCCCATCATCACGGGGTCCACAATCTTGAGGGCGGACATGAGAAGTTTATGATGTGATTCGATTGCGTCAAGGTTGAAGCGTGCGTCTTCACTCTGCTCGATAAGCCACACGACTTCGCTGGCTGTTCCGAGTGCCTTGGAAAATGCGTTGTCGTCAGCAGAGTACTCGCCCCAGAAAAATGCCCTGGGACCAGAGGATGGTATGCGAGAGTAGTTCTCCTGAATGACCCAACGACGGCTCCAGTACTTTCGTCCGAATAAAGACAGAAACATCACGAGTCTACTGACAAGTCGTGGTAGCCGCTGGACGTCTGCGGCGAGCCAGCGTCCGAAGCCACCTCCAGTGCGAGATAGTTTATCATTCCATTTGGTATGATCTGCGACGATGCCACGACGACGCTTAAGAATTCTGTACTTAGGAGGCATGTGAGGCTTGCAGGATTCCGCCTTGATTAAGAAAGCATCGGCAGCTTCGATCTGCATCGAGTCGGTCAAGGTCCTGGACAGGCTTCCAGGTGTTGCGTGTCCTTCTGCTTCACGAAAGCATTGAGTCCACTGCCATGCGATATGGTCCTCCTGGGGAACTTGACTTTCCCCAAGCCACACAATGAGATTTCGAGCCAGACTGTAGATGTGAAACATCAAGGCCACCTGCGCACTGCGCTCAGTCGGATCGTTCTGATTGATACAGACAGCGTCTATCCACAGCTCCCTCCAGTTCACGCAAGACCGAAGCCTGCGAAGTGCTCTTGACAGGTTTTGTGTAATTTCTAGACGCCTTCCATCTATCACCAGGTAACGAAGATAGAAGGCACCGTCATCTTCAGCCGCCCAGGTGTAGGAAAGAGCATCGTAGGATAATCGCAGTGAGTTCATTGAATCCTCGTATTGAGCAAGTCGCAGGTCATACTCCGCGTTGTGCTGGATGTATGCGCTTCGTAGCTCATCTGTAGTGAGTGCTTTTCTTCCCTCGTGCCCAGTGCCGTTCGTGAATTCAGATTTCTTGGGCTTCGAGGGCAGAGCTTCGCTCAGTTGCACTGTTTTGAATGACGCTACAAGCTCTTCTTGTAGATCGCTAGCGGGCTGCAACACTAGAACACGAATCCAACGTATACCGGGCAATGGATAGTGGACGTATTCTATCGTCCTATCCTGGGAGTCGAGGAGTGTTGTGAGCCAATCCATGGCGAGGAGTATGGAGATCGACCGTTTCTGAACGGCCAGAGCTTGGTGATAATTAGCTAGGACTATAGCAAGGCTGAGCACCTGCGCCACCACCATATGCAGGCCAAAAAGGCTAAATCTCAGGCGTATGTGTCTCAGGCTCGAACAGCTGCCAGAGCATCCGGTCACTGGCAATGGTGGAACATAGGATGAACGGGCTCTCAAAGACATGAGCGAGACCATAAATTGGTGAACCAACCAAGACAAGCCGCAGGGTAAAGGACAGAACCAGGCCAGGATGTCGACAACTTTTGCTAAATCCCAGCTTCACTTCGTCCCCTTCACAATGTTCCTCACCATCTTCTCCAACATTGCACCACCCGTCCCTCCACTCCCCTCAAAATACGCCGCAACACTCTTCTCCACGTACTTCCCAACCATGTCCACCTCCACATTAACATCCTCTCCCACCTCCTTCTTCGCCAACACAACCCTCTCCTGTGTATAAGCAATAAGCATAATCTCCCACCACCCTTCCTCATCATTCACCTCCGTAACAGTCAAGCTCGCTCCATCAAGCGTCACATAACCCTTTTCCACAATATACCTGAGCACACTCTTATCCTTAGGCTGCAATCGGAACGTCACAGCATTCCCATCAGGTCTCTTATCCGCAACGACTGCAACGGTGTCCACATGCCCTTGCACAAAATGTCCTCCCATTCGTGTACTCGCGCTCACGGCTCGTTCGAGATTGACCCCGCTTCCTTCTTTCAGTTTGCCCAGATTCGTTCTTCGAAGAGTCTCAGGCGAAACGCCGACTTTGAATTCATTCTTGCTGAATTCTGTGACAGTCAAGCAGGTACCGTTGATGGAGATACTGTCGCCCAAATGGCAGTCGCCGAGAATTTCGGAGCAGTCGCTGATGGTCAAGGAAGTTCCGCCTCCACCGCTGGAGGACTCATCGTGCTCCACGAGCTTGGAAACGGCTGGCCGGGAGAAAGATTCATATCAGCGGCAGCGACGATGATTGTGGTACGAGGAACGTACTGCCGACGATCTCAACGATGCCTGTGAACATTTTGTATTTGGTGTTCGAGAGAGAGAAATGTTTTGGTGTGAAGGTCCAATGGTTCACATGCAGATTGGTGCAAGCGTCATGCAAGAGCTCGATGCCCCTCTACCCCGCCGATGTCGCTGGCTTGACAGGGTGTGAATGAAATATTGAAGTGATGGCGAGCGATCTGGGTACAGCGACTCTAGCCGATCGTCAAAGGTCGCTAAATGGGTGCACCATGTTTGTGGTTGCTCATTGCACTCTTTTGAACATCGGATGTCCTTGCGGACCGAGACCCCAAGTGAACGGACCGAGCATTGTTTGAAAGAGCCTTCCAGAAGAAAATTGAGGATCTACTAACCAATGTGGACAACAATATTCGACGATGGCCAGCCCGAGTCATTCGACTCCAGATCGGAAGAACTCTCACCTCAACTTCCTCATCCTCACAAAGGCATTCTTCGGCCTTCTCGTCACAGTCTGCTTTGCCTGCATCTGGACATCAGTAGGCAAAAATTCAAATCTCCAGAACACAAGTGTGAAGAAAATTCGCATCTGCAGCAGAGCCAGTTTCTTGCCCAAGCAGCCTCGTGCTCCTGCGCCAAAGACGATAGCTAAGAGAAGAACAGATCAGCCTCAATTCAAGAATATCGTACCGATCCCCCAGAATCTTCGCAGAGAGAAGAAAACTCACCTGGCCCAGCGAACTGGTCGAAGACTTCCCGACCATCGCCATCCTGCTTCAGCCATCTCTCAGGCTTGAATTCATGCATATCACTTTCGTCCCACGACCCTATCTTTCCACCATGTTCTTGACTTGAAGGACTCCGCATGTTCTCGTCCACTGGGAATCCGGGCGAAGTATGCGTAGGCCCCCAAGTTGGGAAGATGACTTCAGTGCCTTTTGGAATATGGTATCCTAGGACTTGCGTGTCGCACGTTGCGACCCGCATATTTGCTGGAACCGGATCGCCCAGACGAATGACTTCTTCGATCGCGGCGTCGAGGTAGGGAACTGAGAGTCGAATGATGCCCTCAGTGCTCGGTAGCTCCGCTGTTCCGTGTGTCTGCTCGATTGCAGAGCGTAATCTGGTTTGGGCATCCTGATGGGCTGCGAGCAAGAGCACTCCCCAGCGAATGGTGGTGGCAGTCGTGTCGAAGCCTCCCACGATATATGTAAAGACATCGTCGCGCATGGCAGACGTGTATATGTCTTCGCCCAAACGCTGAGCTCTACTGATCATCACATCCGCAGCGCAGGCCACGTTCTCTTGGTCTTTCTCCTTCTCGGCTAATCTTTGCATCGCCGCCGCGATTTCAGTATCCACGAGTCTTCTCTTCGCCTTCATCGCTCTACTCAGCTTTGGCACCACAGCAAGAGCAGCCATTTGATGTACCACTCCAAACGGCGAATTGATTGCAATCTGCGAACTGTTTGGCAACACAATCGTGCACGCCACTTCATCAGGCAACATCGCATCTTGGAACACCACTGCACCAGTTACATGATCAGTCTTCCTGGGCACTGAGAGATTCTCTACCTGCAATTCCAGAGCTCCAGAAGAGCGCCCGAAATTTGAAGTCCAAAGAGCCTCAAGCGTAGCATACAGAATGTCCTTGTCAACATCCACAAGAGCGTCACCTACGATTTCCACCTTCTTCGTCCATAGATCCAAGAGCTGTGTATAAGCTTCGTGCACTCGAGGAGCATTGACTCTGTGCAGAAACGAAGGCGTCATCGTGTCAGAAAAGATCCGACGCTGGTGTTTCCACTGCTCATTCGAGGCCAGAGCAGGAAGAGAATTCGGGAGCCAGGCACGAAAAGTATCAGCGAAGAAGGGTGATCTATCGAATTCGTTCGTTCGGCGGAGCATGACGTCGTATGCTCTCGATCAATGTCAGCTGGCCGCTACAGCACAAGCGTCAGAGCTGCTTCGAGAATACTCACTCCTGCCCATCAGCAAGTACCACGGAAGGCTTCGTCCCAGGAAATAGAAAGACCTGTACAATCGGAGCCGCAAGATCCTGGCAGAGCTTCGGCAGGAAATAGAACGGCTCTCCAGTTTGTGCTGACCATCTCAGCATATCTGGAAGATCTCCCAGCAAGCGTGAGGCTGATTTCTTGTTGTACGGTATGCCTTGCAAGGGCTTTGGCAAGAGATGCCAATAAAGAAGGCCAGCACAAGCAACAACCAGTGCTGTGACGGCGATCCCATAGCTGGAAAAGATTGGTTCAGCCATATGTGCGTTAGACTCCTTTCTCAGAGTGTGAGATATGACGAGACAGGAGAGGAAACGCAGTCCAACTCATGAACTCCTCAGCTGAAGCTCTAGTAGATACCAGCTCCCTGTGAGCATGCAAGCGAGCTCAAATCCTTCTCGGCTACAAAGTATGCCAAGTGCTGCTGCGCGACAACGGAACTGCCTGAAAGCGCTGAGCCGCTTGTTAGAGTGATTTGCAGGCTGCATCCTACTGTTGGAGTAGAGTTTGGTCAGCCAGGAGATCACGAAGCCAAGAGTCGTCTTCGCTCGCTTTCAAATCTGTGTCAAAGGATGCAAGATCTTCGGTAATGTCCACAGGCTCCAGATATACTGGATTGTGCGCCGTACTCTGTGCTGAGTCCCGCTCATACTGTTCGACAATAGCAGAGTAGCTGCCATACCAGTCCTCAATCGCTTTGTACGCGGCGATGATCTTAGTTGTGAAAGATGTAGCATCGACTTCTTGCAGTGACGCAGAGAGGCTCCTCATCTTCTCAAAATAACCAGGCAGCTTCAGCTCGTCACGACTCAGCACTGCACCGTACGTGTTTCCTGGAGCAGTGACAGCCACGAAGAGTTTGGCGAGGATCATGAGAGCGTATAGTATCCTTGGAGTGTAGAACAGTGGTGAAGTCGCGAAGACCGTCTCTGGTGTCAGACCACTCGCGATGTCCAACACGGCATGGCACGAATCTTTGAGTGCATACAGTGCTGCAACATGATCGACTGTCACGATCGGACTCGCAAAGTCTGCTGCTGCGATGCGTTCTGGAATGAAAGGCGCCGAGAAGGTGGCTTTGTTCGTTGCAGTGTGCAAAACTGGCTCATTGAGATAGATCAAAGCCTGATGCCGATGTATGAGCAGCTCTGGCTTTCTGAGATCTGGTGATAGCTGCTGCGTCCAATTGTCGATTTCCTGGCGCAGCTGAGAGACTGTAGCTTTCGCATAATCGCTTGCAAAGACTGTAGGCTGCGACGTCTCGCACAAGCCCAGACGAGTCACAGCACGATAGCATAGCAATTCGGCCTGGATGATTTCGCAGAATGTTCGCTGTTGCACCGTTCGAGCATGAGCCTTGACGTATGCCAAAGAGGTATCATGATGAGGTGTCCAGGGATTGCTGTCTGGTCTTCGTATGACAGTAGTCATCGCCGAGCCAGTCACAAAACAAGAGAGCCAAGTCCGACAGCCTTCCAACGACAGATCCTGATCAGCTCTCTCGAACCAGGTCCCCGGATCATGTGTGACGTGCGAGCCAGCGATGCCCAGATCAATAGCCATACTCGTCGAAAGCTGAACAATCTGCAAAATGGTCGCATGCTTACTGCCATTCCTCATCCGGAACCAATAACTCGCAATCAGCAGAGCTTGAGTGAGTTCCAACGACCTCTCTCCTGCGGCTATGAGTCGACTGGCAAAATCCTGCATAGCCCGATCAACCAATTCAAGTTGAAGATCCAGCTCCAGAATCCCATTCGTTGGAAACGCCAGAATAGCCAATAGTAGAATAGGGTTTCCAGCACGCAGAACCTCAAGGTCAATCGGCTCAGCATGCAGCAAAGGCAGGACCTTCGAATGCTGCTCGTTGTAAGCCTCCACAACCCGCGCCTGCAACTTCCACTCCACCCTCTCATCAATAAACCTCAAATCAGCACTCGTGACTTGAGCCGGACTCCTCTCATACCCAGAATCCACTCGTACATCATCACTCAGCTTCCTCTTTTTGTTCGTGTCCGATTCTGGAGAAGCATTCGCCAAATTCTGAGCTTGTAATGCATTTGTCAATTCCTGAACTTGAGCTTCTAGAGCAGCAATCCGATCTCTCTGTAATCTTCTCATTGCCGGAACACACTCTTTCCCAGCGCGATAGCAGCGCTCACAGGATTCATCTGCGGTATCTTCGCTAGGTTCGCAACGCGCTTTAAGGACGTGGCAGCTCTCGCAAGCTCGACGACGTTTTTGCATTTCTTGAAATCAACTTCGGGACTTGAGGATTCTTGACTTGCTTTTCGGCAGACGTGTCCAAGGAATATGGCTCACGGCACTGACAGATTAGCTTTCTTCTCCAAAAAGGTACATGTAGTGATGAAGCGCGTGGCAAGATTCCTCGAACTTCGCCTCTCTCGCTTCAATGCGTCTGTGAGCTGAGCTCCAGAGGCGCAGCAACTCGCAACAGGCGACAATGGCAGCTCGCTTGCCAAGTCATAGTCTAACCAGAATCCTTCGAAGCTGAGGTGACGAGTCGTAGACGTCGGTCAAGCAGCTTGGCGACGCCTTCGAGGTTCCTCCGCGTCACGTGTAGAAGAATGGAAAGAAGGATCAGTCCAATATGCAGACGTGCATAATGCACATGGCACTCTCGTGGAAGGCTGCAGAGCAAGAGTCATCTTCATGCTAAAATGCTAAATCGTGTCATGGACATTCGTTTCTTCGTAGAACTCGTCAATCGTGCCGCATCACCATTTTCACGCTCGAACGCTTCAATGCCTTCACCAAGAATCCCAAGAGCGCCGCTTTCCTCAAACGCCATCGCTAAGCACGCAGGCCACAACCAAAGATTCCGCGCCTCTGTGTTATTTTCAACGACCATAACGGCGACAGATATTGGCCCAGGTGTCCATGAACATCCTCGCATCTAAAAATCGTTAGCCTTCGAACCATGACACCTAATCGTCGAGCAGATTTACCATTCGTCGTCGCAAAAGGCAACACCGGCTCACCTCGAGCGGTCACAGGAGGCAGGTATCCGGAAATGAAGACCGAGGGCTCGGGACTCAGTTTCGCCAAAGTCACAAGCCCATTGCCCTGCAACTCGGCCCAGTCCGCATCCCAGATGTATCTCGTGACGAATGCCGTCCAAATCGGTACACCTGCCCTCGGTCCTCGGAGAGGTGAAGCTTCGATACGCACGACTTTCGAAGCACTATCGCGGATGATCTGCAGCGCATGTCGCATCTCGCCATGTCGTATTTCTCCCGCAAACAGCATCTTCTCACCTCCTTCGCATTTCTCAAGTGGTAAATCTTCCAGTAGGATCCGGTGTGCGATACCTTCGTGATCTTGATGTTTCATCGCAACGAAAGTGTTGTAAAAGAGCACCATTCTCTCGTGAAGGAAGAAGTTGAGGCGTGCCCATAGAGTGTGTCTCTCACTCCCATGTCGGACGCGACAAAGTTTGAGCAACGACCCCTCTCGAATGATTTTCAATTTCGTCAATCGTTCTGAATAATGCAGCGGTTGACCATACGCGTCCAGAGCCATGATCAGAATGATCGCGCGAAAGTCTTCAGGTCGGTAGTACAGGCGTACCCATGTTCGGTCTTCATCAAACGACAGCTGCGTGGCTTGCTGGAATCCGGTCGTAGCTATTGCTTCGAGAGCCTCTGGGGCGGGATCGCCATAGCACTTTGAGCGATCTAGGGACTGATACTCGTTCTTGTATCGACTGGTAGGAGAGCTGCCGTCAAATACACTCTGGGCCCAATGAGGTGCCGAGGCGGACTGGCCAGGGAAGTAGGGGTTGCTTGAGTAAGATGTATGACTGGACATCGTCTGCGAAGAGCCCGAAGAGAAAGTACTGAAGATAGGCGAAACCAATGGAGAAGTCGGAGACACTGGCAGTGGGGGATCTGGCGCGTGCATGCCTTGAGGGCGCTCGAACATCAGGTCTTCCGATATTACAGTTGGGCTTGTAGGTATTCGAACTACAGTCGGCCTGCTTGCTCCTCTTGGCCTCGGTGTGCGTGCTCCTGCAAACACGTCAGTACAATGCACCATACTAGATGTAAAACGGACACCGTACCAGATGTCTCAAGCGGTCCAGAATCGTCAGACACGTTTCGCAGCCTCTGCTGTGTCGCAAGTAGTCGAGTCACCTCTCGATGCAGCTGACTCAGACCTGGAGGGCTTTCCCGTTCTAGAACATCGTTCTGAGCATCAAGAAAGTCTCTGTAGAGTTCCAGTCTCTCCAGCAGTCCAACGCGTTCTTGTGAACCCAGCCGATATTCCAGATCCTCCCACGCTCTTTCCTCAGAACGCAGTCGTGACCTCGCAAACATATCAAACACATCTTGCGTAGTGTATCTCAGACTTCGGCGCAAAAGGCCAAGGTCGTCTTTGATTCGGTAAAACGAAGGGCCATGGATCTGCGTATTCTCCAATCCGTGTATCTTTCGCAACTCAGAACTGAGTCCAAAGAGCTCAGAAATGATCGCCGTGATCCTTGTAGCATGTCGTGACAAGGCGTCGCGCAGTCGGTAGAGTCCCGAGCCAGCATCATCGCAGTCCAGTGCAGACTCGAGGAGCGTCCGCTCACGCTGGTGCTCTGCCATCTTATTCGCTGGTACGAGCTTCGGGCGCTTGCGCTTGCGATGCCTCCGCCTTCGCAACTCGAGTCATTGGCCGTGGAGAGCTTCTGGCGCGCGCGCTATGCCTCAGGCACGCGAGGATAGTGGTGTGCACGGTATGCGTGACTGGAGTCGAGCACGGGATGATGGACAGAGGCTCACCGGAAAGGCGCTCGAAATTTCCAACCTTCGTGCTCCTCTTCCGGTACGACGTGACAGTGAGCCGCTTGCCGCGCTTGTGGAGCTGGCGATAGCTGATTGGGGCTTCATCTGACCGGTGAAGGGCTGGCATCAAGCAGTTTTCTTCCTCGTCTTTGCCAGCGCATGCGAATTGCAGTCATTCTTGTCTTCATGTGAACTCCGAGTGAACGTCGCTTGTTTTGCTCATTCTATCCCACTAGACGTGTGTGAAAGTCAAAGGGAAACATGCCTACCTTGACAACCTACCAGCTGAGCTTGGCGACCAGGGACCTACTTGCTATGCAGCAAGAAGTGAGAAGTCGCAGAGTGATTGCGACCGGTCGCTCAATTCGGATGTAGAGATACGATGAGCGGTGTGTTCAGAAGCCTCTCAAGGAGAAATGCTTAACGTGGCCATGTCATCGCCTTTCGGATTGAGACTCCGCCAGCCTCAATCTCGTGCAAACCACGCAGCTGCTGCAGATTAAGTTCGCAAGACGACACGTGAACAGCGAGGCCTGGACCGCAGTGATGACTCAAAAAGAGTACCCTGGAAACGAAGAGAGAAGAGAAATGGTGAAGTCGATCGAAAGGGAGGTCTGAAACCAATATACGAGCCGAGAGACTCCGCCACACACCACCAACAACGACCGTGCACGAGACCTTCTTCCTCAGGCACAGAGCCTCCCACCCACCTTGCGCCAAAGGAACCGTACTCACGGATCCAATCATACGCCTCGGACTGCCGAAGCCATCAAGTGTGATGGCAAAGCGACTGCAGGCCAATCTCAAAGGAGTAGCACCCACAACCCCTAGCTTAGGCAACCACTTCCAACAACCAACAAGTTGACCCGATTAGTGGAGAACGTGGTGTAAGACGGGAAGAAACGAGAGATGCTTGGTGCTTGAGATCACGCCTCAGTCAATTGACTGGGAAAGGCGTCTTATGCTCATTCCCAACGACTAAAAACAGTAATAGCAGCAGCATCTCCAATTCAGCCGCACACTAATAGGGTATCTTCGCAGTTTCATGTCCTCAAAGAAACGCCAAATGCTAGCACAGGCTAGGCTAGGCTCAACGAGCAGGTTCTGGCACTCCTTCTCATGACCTTGCCAGATGATGATATGCAAACAACTAACACACAATGCAGTCCGCGATCTCAACGTCCCTAATGCTGTCAGACAGTTTCAAACTGTCAAGGATGTCGAGAAGATGTCGTCGTCAACCCCGAGAGAAACGCACTCCCAGTACAAGTGTCCCAACGCCGTATCCAGTTCCCCTCATTACATATGCAAATCGTGTCTGGTGGTGTGAGCTCACAGGAACTCGTACTCTTCCTCGTCTGCGTTGCGAAGGATCACCAGGCCATCCGCATCGGTCTTCTTGCCTCGCTTCTTCTTCTCTGGACTCATGACAACTGCCTCGCCATCTGAGTCCAGCATCTCGTACTCCTTCTTCACGAGCTTGGCCGTCTCGCGGTCCTCGAACTTCTCCACGGCCTTTGCGAGGGCGACGTTGAGGATCTGGCTACCTTGACTTGGCGAGCGGGCTGCATCGAAGGAATAGGTGACACCAGCATCGACGGGTGGAGAGGGCGTGTCGTCGTACTCGTCCGAGTTGGAACCTGATGAGTCGTCCGTAATGGCTGCACCCTCGAGCATATCGTGCTTGCGAGCGACCTTAGCTCCGTGAGCTAGTGAAGCTACCGCACTCTTGTTCTCGCGCCGCTTGAAGCTGTACTCGCTGTTATGTGTCAGCTACAGTGGGGCAGACAGGATGCGAGCTACATGAGATACTCACGTCTCTGAGGGACGATGAGGTCGAGGCTTCGCAGGAGCACGGCCTACACCTCCCGTTGAGCCGAGTGCCCACTTGTGCTTGTGAGAAGCATCGCGCTTGTAGTCTTGAGCAGTGGCGCGGAGGTCGGCGTTGGAGAAGGTCTGCTCAGAGGACATGATGAGGGGTTTCGAGCTGTTGCGAGCTCGGTATCTGGGGAACGTGGTATTTGAACGTCCTATGTTGCGATCTGGCTGCAGAGGAGTGGCCTAGACCTGGATGGACACCTTGGTGTCTGTTGATAGTTGGATGGGATTAAAGTCGGACAGAACAGGGACGAGGTGTCGTAGGTGGATGTCTTTGTGACGTCCGGGTCAGCGAGACAAAGAGACAGGAACAACAGCTCGTGATAGGGTGGAAGTGACGACTGGATCAAAGAGGTTCGCGGTGTTTATCAGCAGCAGGCGTGACTCGTCGTTGCGGAGCTGAGTCACGAGGTGATGTAAGGCGTGGCTTCCGAGGGCCGTTGAGCGTTGTGATCGCGGTGTCGCTTCTCGGACGTGTTTGTGAGGTATGACTGTGACAGAAGACGAAGCTGAAAGGCAGTTGTTTGAGTCTCAATCAATAGATGGCGTTGCACAGAGCACAAAGCACGTCAAAGACGATCGAGAGCTGCCTTTATCCAGGTCATCTGGTTTGACTCTTACCTCGTTCCGGACACGGACGTGTGGGGAGCAGGCGATAAGCACGAAGCAGCGCGATCCCGTGGCGCAGGAGGCCCACGTCCATGCTCTCCGTCATGGCTGCGAGATATCAGGAACGTGGCTGCACGACTGGTGCACGGATCCGGCGGCAGGTTGTTTATTATGCTTGCTTGCCTCGGGGTGACGAGAGCAGCCTGGCAGCGATTGCTGGGGCTTTGTCTGCCCCATCGCAGTGGTGAGGTTCCAACGCGCGCGACCGAGCTCCGATGACGTGCGGGTCTAAATCGGGACGGAGCGCGTTGTCCCACCATGATTGCACGTGAAGCTTTGGTTCAGCCTTGATTCGCCGCAGCACGGCGCCGTGCTGGGTCTGCTGATGCGAACGCATCGCGGCCATCGTCCACCTTCACACAGGCCGTGGGCAAGGCCAGAAAGTCGGTGACACAGAGCTTGAGTTGTGCGAGGATGATCGCACTCACACCCTCGCGCTCTCCTTACTCCTCTTCCGCCTCGCCAGCTTCGCTGGGCAGCACAGCCGGGAACCAGCCATAGGTGGAGAAGTCGACTGTCCGTTCGCCTAGAGAGCCACGGCCAACTTGCACTCCTTCTGCAAGCAGGGCGGTTTCTTGGTTAGCTGCACCATTCGCCCCTCTTGAGGCGCTGTCAGCTGGACATTCCAGCGCAGGTGGAGGATCATCACCATGACGAGGGGCACTTGCCTCTGGCTGATGATTCCTTTTGAGTTGATCACTCGCTGCCAAGGGACCGTGTCGCCGTTGTAGCGAGCGTCCGGCTGGTCTGCTGCGCTGGGCAAATACTTGAGGCAAATGCCAACTTGGCTGAAACGGACATGATCAGAATGTCGGTCTGTCTTGTGTGTCGTGTTCTTCTTCATCATACCGTGGTCGCTCGCTATCAACCACGATTGAGCCTCTGGTCGCATCGATCGTGAGCTGTCAATCAGAAATACTCACGGATACCCCAAAAGAGTCGCAATATGGCCGTAACTCGTCACCGAGCCGTACGGCACTTGCTGGACAGCCCTATAGACCATCGTATACCATGACGCTGCCTCATCAGATCGAGGCATTGTGGTCGCCGTTCACATGTTGGTGATTGTAATTCTGATCGAAATGCAAGAACGGTTTTGTGCGCTCGGCGCGCGGAACCAAAGTCGCGCTAGTGCGTCACCCGTCAAGATCGCCCTTCAGTTTCGCGACTTGTGCTGCCACAAATCAACCGCTTGACTTGTCTTTGGCAGTCACTTGTAAATATGGGTCTCGCCGACTACCTCGCACAAAATTATCTCTCAGCAGAAAAGCCGGCCAAAAAGCGCAAGAGAAAGGAGAAAGCGCAAGCCGAAGGTCTCACTATCGAGGACGACGAAGCACAAAACTGGACGAATCCCACGCAAAACAACGACGATGATGACGATGCACCGGTAATAGTAGGAGGTGCGCTAGCGGGTGGATTGAACAAACCTGTGAAGAAATCAAAATGGATCAAAGTGGGCGCAGAAGCACCCAAAGACTCGGAGCAAGCGGCAGCAGATGCCATTCTAGCAGATGCGCAAGCAGAATCGCGAGCGCGCGCACAACAAGACGACGATGACCCGACATTTGTCGGAGAGAATGGAGCAGACTACGATGGACCCGTTATGCAAAATGGCGCACTAGCAGGACTACAGACCGCCGCGCAAGTCTCACGAGCGTTGAAGAAGAAACAAAAAGCAGAGATGAAAGCTATGCAGGATGCAGATCTGGCGTCAGGGGGTCTAGCACAGCAGACGATATACCGTGATGCTTCGGGACGGATGATCAATGTGAAGCAGAAGCAGGATGAAGCAGAGGAGAAGAAGAGGGAAGAGGAGCGAAAAGCGAAAGAGG
>JAASLH010002677.1:0-26684 GCA_013365245.1 Cercospora brassicicola | reverse complement strand
ATCTCCCATCGTCTTTCTGCGCAGTCCGAAGCTATCACTCGGGATCTGGGGAGCGTGGCTCTACATTATCATTGAAGGTCTCCACTACCTTCTGGATGCCGTTTGGCTGCTGTTCGTCCGTCGACCGCCCGCGCTGGTCTTCCATCAGGAATCGCCACCAAGACCACCGCGGAGAAGATTCGCTGAGGTCGCACCGCGAATTCCCACTCCTCCGCTATCGACTGTGTATGAATTTGAGCCAGAGATACCAGAGAGCTGCAAGAGGACTGATGTGACTCCACCAGCTAGACTCTCTCGAAGAAACAGCGGCAAATTTACCTTTCCAGCGCAAGACACTGGCTCTCCCACGTCTCGCAGAACTTCAAGTACATTGAGCTTGGAGGAAATACTGCAAATGAAGAATACAGTACGGAACAGTGGCGGAGTTGACATTTTCGACTACGACTTGGACCCGGAAGGGCCCAGTCGACTGTCAAGCAGGAGGTCAAGCAGAGCTGCATCTACTGTAGACCTCAGGTCATCGAACACTTCGCTGGAGTCAGGAAACGCTACGCCGAGACTGTCTAGGAGCAGGACTGGATCTTTCACGCACATCTCGAACTTACCATCCCGCAACACGAGCACTAGTAGCCTGTCCGCTGTACCAGAAAGTTTGAAGAGACACAAAAGAGCTCGGACTGATGGATCGTTGAACGGATCTTGACATGGGCAGGAATAAGAGCAATTGTCAAGCATGCATTCGAGACCATGGGCAACATTTGGCGAGGCGTTCTGGAGGACCTGCGTAGTTCATGACAGAGCTTCAGGAATCGTATTACTGGCATTGGTGAGGTCCCATGTGGTGATCTGGGGTATTAGCGAGCACGTGGAATGGATCAAAGAAAATTCTTTATTGTACAGTAGCTAATGAGAAGACCAGTATGTAGGCCCGTTCTCAATGCGCAACATGAGCGCTCTTTGTCTTCTATCAAAGCAGACAGGCGCTCGTATCCAAATTTCAAGAATCATCGCTCCTCTCCCATGTTGACCAGCCGGCCAGCTCTTCTGTCTAGCTTTTTGGTACGACACCCTGCCCAAATTCCCTCAAATTGTGTTTTGCACAACAGCTAATGCAACCTTCAGTGATCAGACCCATGCAAAGTGCGAAGTATGAGTGCCCTTTGTCTTGTCCCAAAGCAGACGAACGCTCGTGTGAAAAAAATCTCAAGAACCAAACTCTCCTTCTCCCAAGTTACCCAGCCGGACCATTATTCTCTCCAGCTTCCTGGTATTGTGATCTGGCCCAACTTCGCTTGATCCATTGGTATGCCTCTTCTTTCTTCTCCGTAGCAGTCTCTGCTGCCTTCAAAGACCCATCCGGGTGGCGATCGATTCCATTTCTCCTTCCTGGCCATCTTCTCCGCAAATGCCGAATATTTCCACATCCAACTGAGCTGGCCTCCCCAGGATGTCGGCAGGCGCAACGGCCAAGTCAGCGTGCATGTCCAGACTCTCTTGATCGCTCGGCATGCTTTCCACCTCGCCTTCCTCATCCAGCAGGGCGTCGCCCAACCACAAGAAGCTGAAAGCGTCTTCATTGTCGCCCGCCCCCGTCGGCTTCACCTTGGGTGTCTCCGGCTTTGGTGTCCGCTTGATGGCTCCACGACTCTCATCCTTGTAGAAGTCTGGAAGGACCGCGATCACACGTCCATCCTCGCTCAAAAGGTAGCGCGATCGCAGTCTACGCTGGACTGGTAAACCGGTACGCAATTGGCCATTCTCGTCACGGAGTTGCTCTCGACGGCTCATATGGGCTTGGAGTGAACGCAGATCTTCAGGCGGCTCGTCGTGGGGCACCGTGATAACCACCGCTGGTGTGTGGTGGTATCTGTTTGGGTGTTCGAGAATCCACATGCGGCTCGCTTCTTCTTCAGACTCGCTGTTCTCGTGCACAAGGCGTCGGTGCGGGATGGCGATGTTGGCGAAATCTTCGGCAGCGCGGCGGAGATTGAGGAAGCCGGGGCGTGGACGGATTGTGCGTGGCTCTTCTGGATTTGGTGGCTCAGTATCTCCGTCGCTGTTGACTTCTATCGCAGTTGTCGCTGCCATGGTTGCTGGCATGGTCGGTCCCTGCGGCATGGAGGAATCGATCATGGACCTACTGGACTCGAGGGGTGGGCGTGCCATGCTGGATCTCTTGGGTCCGGCGAACCACGACGTTGGACGAGGCGCGGACGAACGTGTCCATGGGCTTAGGCTCGAGGATGTTGGTGGCAATGGCGACGATGGCGTAGGTTGTGGTGATGTGGTATCCTCCTTCCCCAATTCCATGCCGATAGCCTCCTCCATCTCCGCCGCCGTCACCCTATCAAAATCTCCTTTATCCCCTTGCTCTTTCTTGTCGCCGCGAAAGCAGCATTTTATCACCAAATACACCCCGCTGATACCCGTCCAGACTCCGCGACTGCAAGCGGTCATATCCATTGTATTCTTCCTAGCTCTTGCACGACGTTGTGGCGACATGGTTGGGGATTGGCGTTTTTCCGATCGGCGGCTTGTGTAGGGTGTCAGGTCTGCAACGCGGGTCGCGGTGGTGATGCTTTGCGATGAGGTTTGAAGAGGCGGTTGTTGTGGTGAGTGTTGGAGGAGAAAGATGTATGGGCAGAGAGGGCGGGCTTTGCACAATGCGTTTGTTATGCAGACTTGGCGGCTTCGCGACGCGTTAATTACGTTTAGCGCGCTGACCAAGTGAAGTTCTCGTCGAGGAGGCTATCCCGATTGGGCAATACCACGTGGATCGCGCGATGGGAAAGGAGTACGAAGGATATGTGCTGGAATTGGGTAGACGAGTGTGCACGCCGTGCCATGCGAGCAGTATTCACAACGACGCTGGATCGAACGCACGAATTCCCACCATGGAACTACGAGAATCAGCCGGTAAGATAACAACTCTCTGATGGTCAACATACTTTGCACCAGGTTGGTCCGTTATACTTGCAGAACGGGACTAATATTTAAAATTCTCAGCTTGATGGTGGACGCGAGACCGTGAAGCCAGAAAATGCCACCGCATTGAATGCTGCACGAAAGGCGATCTGGCTTTGGAAACCTTGAAACGAGACCACGTCGATGTCCAAGAACATTTGACAGCGCTACGGTATCATCGCGCTTCAAATCTCCAAGCGCGTACATTTAAGCTAACGACTGACTCAGAGGTCTACGCAATCAGGAAGCAGTTTGGCATTAGGTACTTTCCATTTGCTCATGCTGCCACGGAGCAAAAGTCACAGCTGACGAGATAGTAGGCGAGAAGAGTTTCGAATGTTCGACAAGCACTCTGGGGCAAGGGGCGATTGGACAGCGTGAAGATACTCTGCCTCATCAGTCAAGGCAGATGATCTGATTCGAGCTCAGCCGTTGAGTCAGATGGCGTGTTGATTGTCTGGAGATCCTCCCCGAGGCTTTTGCTCATGGCTTGTCAAACACTCCTGACTGTCATATATCTTGCGAGGTCTCCTGTCTTTAAGAGGATAACACTGAGCTCTCATGGTTTCAACGACTTCACGAAAAGGATTCTCCTTCGTGTCACTGTTGCCCGCATTGAGGCCACTGGTTCCGCTCACCAACAGCCTCCAGACGATCCAACCACGAAGCGGAGGAAAGCGACGACAACAGGTGACCATGCAGCTGCACAAGGCGAACGTCGGCTGTTACTGACACGAAGTAGATCATGCCCGATCAGGATGCTCGGTGGTGGGGAAGACAACATCCATCTCAACCCTCTGCAGATAGAATCAGATCTTCTGAAGACCAAACCTCATCATCTGCTTTCCTCGTTGCGAGACCTCCTCTGGTAGCAGATCAAGGCCCACCAATGATTGGTACGTGCTGCGCTGCCGTTCAACAAGCGTGTTCTTTGCCAAGTCTTTTCACCGTAATGAGCAGAACGGTTGCTGATGCTTTGCAGGACTTTCGCCGCCGGGTGAAGCTTAACAGGCTGCTCCCTCAGAGGAACCGACCGCGAGCTCTCAATCGACCCGAAGTATTGAGAGCTGGAAGAATGTCGACTGGGACGGCGTGCTCACTGAAAGCGATACAGTCCAGGCTGAGCCCGGAGAGGACTTTTCCACCAGAACTGAGAACGATAGTGGTCAGCGCCTAAACATCCCAACCATCGCAAGCGTCACCGGGGATCGCACTCAGAGTTTCGTGGACAAATACGATCGTGTGGACCCAAAATCGATCGAGGCATTGCATCAGATCATGGCTAACCGTGACGCATTTCTCGAGGCGACGCGCTTGATTCCATACATCAATTTGGACTACAATTTCTCTCGAGATGAGGTTCATAATTGGCTGGAAGAGAACACTTGGGATCAGTCTAAGCTGTTCCGGCTGCAATATTGGCTGACCAGCAGGGGTGTCCCAGTGGATGCTGCGGTTTTACGACTCCTGCAGGATGCATGCTATGGGAGGCTTCAGCGTGGCTAGGATGATGGCTTCACAAAGGAAGATCAGCAGCTGAGCATATCATCGGGTTACCAGCGAACGATGAGGCTGGGGCGGACCTGGACATGGTGGGCATGCGGTGACGCGGAGGTCGCGAATCTATCTTCTTGTGACTAGGTCAATCCATCTGAACGCCGCGCAGGAGGCTTGTCATCTTACCATCCCTCTTGAATATTGATGTACAACTGGTGAAGCCGGAAAGCAGGAGCAGGACATAGAATCAGCCTAGCCGGGTCGAGGACGGTTTGGGTATGCTCATGAAACCCCTTTACGTATGAGAACGTAAACGCTGACTGCAAGTAGTAAGGCTAACAGTACTGGAGAGCAGATCCATATACTCGTCTGCACAACTATACCAAGCTGACCCGAAAACTCGACGGGCATCAATGATGCCGATCATGTTGTTGAAATGATCCTCGACGATCAATGGTCACAGAATCTGCCATCGGTACCTGTTGCTGTTGACAGAGCTCAGAAGTTGCGGCCTCATATCGGCGGAGCAGTCCAGGATTGGAGTTCAAGGAGAGCACAAGGGAGCTATATTGCCTTCGCCTTTCGCTCGCAGTCTCACAGCAACTCCGTGACTGCACGGTGGTCTGCTTCAGACGGTGGATACATCGCAGCTTCGACGGTCGATGGTGCTGCACTTGTACGTTGCCAGCGATCCATGTCGGCGCAGCGGGAGACTGCGACTTTTGTGCTACCACAAGGTAGAAGCCGTCCATGATGGCGAAGTCTGGACAAGCTGGATGAACGAGGGCTTCAGGTTACTCTCAATACCTCCAACCGCCTCTTGTGAGGACTGGGGTCCCGACATACGGCTTGCCCTCACAGCAGTCGCACGCTTGGCTCGACCGCGCGTGCTTTAGCCTTTCTGTTTCTCGCTTGCGCGGCGCTGAGTTGCATTTGTGGCGCTAGAATTCAGAGGCTATGACGGCTTGGGGCTATACAGCTCGCTTGAAAGTGGATCTGGACAGCAGAAGGTTGTCACGACACATCCCTGCCCCTGCAATCGATCGCAGCAACTGGACGCGAAGAATAAGTTGAGCTTCCCAATGGAGCCAATGCGGAGCAATTAAGCAGTAGCTTACCCCACAATGTCTCACGCAGGTTGCTTGCAGAACGTGCACGGTTGCCGCGGGAGTACACCAAACAGGCCTGATTTGTCCTAGACGATACGCCATCCGGGGAACTGCACTGCTGTCCATATGAGAAGCTTACACGCGCACACACATCAACTGCTGGCAGCGAGCAAAAGCTTGATCAGCTTTAGCTCGTAGGGATGAAGAGCGCGGCGGCAGCATCAACAAACGCGGCTGGGGATGCTGCACGTGCCAGCTTTGAGCTTCACTCACGCGTGCTTCGCCAACTAGGGCTTAGTCGATCGAGCTTCAACAAATTTGTCGACTTCAGAACAGTCTGACCGAGCATCTTCGATCGAAAAGATTGCACGCCGCGCTCCCTGTACTTGCGATACAGTAAGAAGTGTTCGGGGAGCGACAGATCCCGTCGCCAATCCTTTCGCGCTCGAAGCACCAGCAACACATTGGCGCCGCCCATATTGAGAGCAGAGCTGCTTCAAGTACGACCAGACTACGAGCGTCGAGACTAGCAACGACAAGCTCATCGCCCACTTCCGAGTGTGGTCTCCTATGTCAGAATGGCCGCCAATAATCCCAATGCTCTTTCCAACGATGAGAGCCATTTGGTAAACCCGATGCTTTCGGAAATTGAACCCATGAGCCACGGTATCTCCTTCGGCGCCGCTGCGCCAGAGGCGGCGACATACACCAACAGTCGCCCCGTCCTCGAGCAGCTTACTGTACTCCCGCAGCCAGCGAGAACACTCAGCCATCCAAAGCTAGTATCAGATCTTTCTACTTCGCCCAAAGCAAGCGACAAGGCTCTTCAAAGGCGCCGACGTAGTGACGCTGCGCAGTGCGGAGTCGCGATCGATGCAACTCCACCCTACAGCAGTGCCAACAAGCGTCGCTGTCTCGATCAAACCGGTAAGCTGCGATTGGAATCATGACAATTGAAGGAGCATTACTGATGTCAAGTTCCAGATTATATTCATCATCCATCGCAAGCCTATACGCAGGCCACTGGGTCACCAGAGAGCAACGTTCACGTACGTCCGCCTACCTCCTCCACTGCAGGTTCACTGTCCTTCTCAGTGGCACAGTCCTATCACACGGCAGGCAGTGGGCAATATCCCCATCCCAACCAATCATACCAAGGCATGTGGCAGCGACCAGCACCTGGTTTGGCCAACGACGATCTCCTTGGGACACCGAATGTGTTACCATACCCGCATGGCTTCTTACAAGGCTACGTTGGCAACCTTTACGCTACCACATCGTCGCGAAGTCTAGCTATAACGCATCAAGCTCCACCAGCATTTCGACCACTCGCCGCGCCTCGTGTGACATTGTCCACGACGGCCGGGCTGTCCATCGATTTGAGCCACGTCATTCCAATTACTCAACCTCTGCCTCCAATCGATACGCCAGTGGGCAAGCAGCTCAACTACATTCGTCCACCACTCGACACTGTGTTGACGCCGGAAGAGATCTTGACGTTCTGGCCGGATTGGTTGGCCTCACCCGAGCTTGCCGTGAGAATGCAACGCAACGGCATCACGGCTAGAATGATCGTTACTGTGCATCTCACCGCGTCCGGGCAGCTCAATAATGCGGCAGTCAACAAGCGTCTAACTGACAACCTGAAGAAGCAATTCTCGCACGGCGGACGACACCACTATGATTGTGGAAGTCACTGGGACGTGCAAACTGCTGTGGATGATGGCCCGGACGACGATATGACTGCGAACAATTGGCACACTCGCGAGGAGCACGTTCTCGCTAATTGTGTTCGCTTGGATGGCAGGGCACCTCCAGATGGTGCTTGGTGGAATGGTGATGTCTTGTCGGAGCCGACTCAAGAGTGGAAAGACATGCCACTGACAAAGTTCTTTGTGAACGTGCCACGCGCTCATTTTCCAACCGGCCAGGGCCGAGAGTTGGTTACTCGATGCTTGGAAGCTGTTCATAACGATCCAGACTACGCTATTCTGAGACTCACGACTGCTCATTGGAATTGGCTGATCAAACATCTTCAGGAGAATGATGCGTCTATCGCTCCTGTCTTGCCGCAAGACCCGGCGAAGAACCTAGATCAGGAGTTCGTTGAGTGGTTTAAGGCTACGTATTAGATTATGTGCATGACGTGCTTGGTTTTGAGAAGACTGGTGGCTATCAGATACATGAGAGAAAGCCCGACTGGTCGTTGGAGGAAGCCGCGAGATAATTAAAGTTGACTGTCGGCCGCTGATCGAGAATGACTGTATAGATTCAGCGCTGCATTTGTGATACCCCAATCATCGATTTGTATTCATGAAGTCAGAGATCATCGTACGGACCACGCTTTGAGCATAGTCCCTTCTCCTCGTACGATCGCCTGTCTTGCTTGCTATTTGTCTTCCTCGACGCCAAATTCTCGCTGGTAAATTCTTGAACTCTCTCCTCGATGGCTCATTGACCAGGGCAAACGCTTGAAGCTCTGTTCAATCACGTACTTGGATGAAGTTTTACCAAAGCCTTCCCCTGACATTTGCAACACATTGAAATATAGCCCCATTGTCATATCTATAGCACGTGCTCCATTTTCCAGTCTTCTGAGAGCATCTGAAGCTCCTCTCGAGCCTCTTGAGTCAACGAAAATGCCGGACGTGAAGAGTGAAGGAACAGGGCCCCACCAGGGTTGCTCTGCCACCCGGTCTCCGGCAATCTGAGCACCTTCGCGTCTTGGATAAATTTCCTGCTATCAGATCACCTCTGGATCCTTCCTTCAGCAACTTGAATCACCAGAACGACTCGTCGACCACAACATCCTGCACTGCCGCACCACTCGTGTCCCACCAGTTGCTTCAACGACGACGCCCCTTTTCTGTCCACGCACTCTTCAATCGCGCCCATCATCTCTTGATACCGTCGTAGACGGACGACAAGTAAGAAGCACATCGTTCTCAGGCGCACAAGGAGCTAATGATTCAGCCGAAACATCAGACTATCCCGGACTGCTTGAACGATGGAAACTACCGGTACTTTGACTGTGGAGGAGTGGAACGCCTTTGCCGATCAAATGGACGCGTACATCGAAGCATCCGATCGCGCGAATGCAACCATTCCTGTTCCAGCCACGCCGCTTTCCGCTCCGCCAATCACTACTGCCAGTCCACAGAGCCCGTACGCCATTGGGTCATCGAGCGCGATGTCACCAGGATATAGGAGGAGCAGAGCGGTGGTCGACCTGCCCGAGTATGTTCGCCCACCACTGAATATAATCATTACGGCAGAAGAGATTGCCACCTTCTGCCCACGTTGGCTCGCCGTCCCAATGGTCGCGTCTCGATGCCAACGCAACGGCATCACTAACAAGATGATCGTTTACACGCAACTTCAGGCCACGGGACTCCTTGACATCGATAGCGAGTGGCAAATGGCCACCAACCGGGTGAAACAGAATTTCGCGCAGGGAGGTAGACTTGTCTTCAATTGCACGAATTGGACCAAGCAAACTGCCATCAACGCCGGCAAGGAGAATGACTTAACTGCCAACCACTGGCAAACTCGCGACGAGCACGCTGCTGCGAATGGAATCACCCTTAGTGGCGGATCTCCAGGTCCGCGGAAGAACGAATGGGTTGATGTTCCTATCACTCAGCTCTTCGCCAATGTGCCCGTCTCCGAATTTCCCACTGGCCGTGGTCGGGGAATGATGACCGCCTGCCTTGAATTCGTGCGCAGTGCTCCAGAGAATGTCAAGCACAATGCGACCACAGCACACTGGAACTGGCTGATGCAGAGTGTCGCGCAATCTGGTCATTCGGTCAACCTGGTGGCGCTGTTGAACTCAGGCAAGAACCTTGACGAGGACTTCGTCGAGCGTTTCAATGCCTCAGAGTGATTCAATGCAGCTGTATGCGAGCATTCGGAAAGGGCTTACAGGCTGATTGCGATCGAGAACTCAGATCTGGGCAGGTGTCTTATGCTGGAGCTCAACGAGGACATTCCACTTCTTCACCGATGTGCCTCTGGCCAACTTTCCCACTTGTCGTGGCCGTGGTAACATGATTGTTTGCCTCGAGGCTGTGTGCCACTACACAGCACACATGCAAAACACTTTGGAAGCAGCAGACTGGGGCCGAATACTCGAATCTATCAAGCAGTCTCGCAATGGTGTCAAACCAGTGGCTGCAGACTTGGGCAAGAACCTCGATCAGGACTTCGTCCAGCATTTCAATGCCTCAGACTAGGACTGAGCGTTTGCAGGTCTTCTTTGAGGAGACTCCGGAGACCAGGGAAGACCGAACAGGAAAGGAAAGGTGTGCTGATGGGCGCTTGATTTGACAAGGTCGTTTCGTGAAGCAGGCGTTACTTGGGCGACTGCGCTGCGACTTTTGAGAGTCATTAGTGCATTTCATATTGTTTTGGGAAAGGCGTTTCTGGTTGCTTGAGCATCAGAGCGAAGATACCCTAAGGCGCGTGTTTTCAGTAGCAGATGGCGTTTGAATGCAAACCTTACGATCGAATTACTTTTCCTCGCTAACATAATGAACTTGCTGAAACAACATCCAACGACGATCGCTTCGTACTTTCATTGTCTGTGCCATCGATCATGCCCAATCCGGCCTGTATCCTTTGACGAGCCCAAGCGCGGCAGAATGAGTCCTCGTCTTTGTTCATTGCTTGATTCTCCCGATTGCGAGCATGCAAAATCATGAAAGCAAATTTATATAAATGTCCTTCGGCACTTATCACAGCGCTTGAGTCTCTATGCCTTGACCATGACACTCTCGTCTCTCCTCAGATACATGCCTGTCATCTCATCTACAGCCGGTTGCCTCATGGAGGGAGCGGCAAGGGCACGATGTCACCCTCCTGGCCACAATGCCATTCCTGATGGCAGTCTCTCCGTGCTCTCGGATACCATGCGTCCAATTGGACTGCAAGATCTATGCCGCTTTACCGGCGGTGTGCCCGCTCATGCCCTTGCCATAGAATGGCCAATGATACGAATGTTTACTGAACCCGCCCTGGCACGGAAACGAAGACTCTGGACTTGTAAGAGTGGAACGAACGGTGGAAAGGATAGTATTCCTCGTCTGTTGCTGGGAGCTTTTTTCCAAGATTCCTGCAGCTTTCACCGCAGAAGTATGACTTTCAAAAGCATTGAAGTCTGCTCCGGCATTTTCATGAGCCGCCTTTGCGCGAGGTGAGCAGAGTGGGTACGATGCTGAGGAGACAACTACAGCACACGGTTAGATCTGGTAGTCGAGCCCGACGCAGTTCTGGAAGTGCTGGCGGTGGAGAAGGCAGGGCGGCCGCAACAGTGCACGGCCCTCCCGCTGAAACGCTAAGCTCCGTGCCTGCCCAGCGACTTTCCAGCCCAATGCACAACTCTAACAACCACAACAACCACACTGTCATACACCGGCGCGATCAAAAGACTGCGTGCTGCAGGTGTCAAGCCCCGACTGTGTTGCTGGGTTGTTCAGGGCAAGCACGATGGAGGCGCCCAACGAACCTGGCGTCGAGATGAGCCTAACAACGTCGCCAAAGAGGTCAGTCCTTCATTTGCATGGCCGCCTTTCTCTCAGAGCTGACTAGCCTGCCACAGCATGCACGTATGTGCGCCCATGACACCACAGGAGCCGAACCTGGGGGACGCGGCCGCCGAGCACATTGGCCGGCCAAAGTTCCTTGAGGACTGCAACTCGCCGGCCAACACCACAGCGGCCGAGACGGTCACTGCTACTGAACGCGGCATGTCTAGCATCCCGAAAACAATTCCAGACACCGGTATCCAGCAAGCCATGTCGCCTGCGCCCACTCAGACCGACACTGCCGCTCCCTTCATCGATCCCTACCTGCCGACCATTTCCCATACCCCGCCAGCATTCGTCGAAAACTCCGCCATCCCTAAGATTCAACACAGCAAGCGCAGCGCGCCCTTTCTGGAAGAAGACGACCTCCACCTTCAGCCAGACAGCGACCGACCTTCACCTAAGCGTCGGTGTCTCAAAGGTGAATAGGACTCCTTTGGCATTCTCTGTACATCGACATGTAGCTGACAACGCCTTGATAGCTAACGTCCCCCGCCGCACTCAACAAGATGAGGACGGAGTTGCGAGTAGCTCTGCTGAGCGCTTGCTGCCGCCTCCGGGTTACTTCGCGCTTCCTGGCAGTTTACAGTCGCTGAACCCGAATTCGGCAGTTTTCGAAGATTACCGGGCAGATCGTTCCCTCTACCAAAACGAAACCACCTCGGCCTACGATCCGCCATCGTTCTACCAATCCCAGCACACTGCTGCTCCTTCGATGCCGTATTATGTCTGGGAGAAGGTCGGCGGAGACATTGGCGCTGATACCGATCCAGCTGTGAACGACGGAATATCACCCATCGAGACCAATGAGCCCACTCACAATGGCAACGACAATGCTGATACATTCAATGCCAATCTGTATCAGCAGCTTAATGCCTTCAACTCAGGAGCCATGCCTGGCAATGTGTCACCGTTCAGCGTCGATCTGGATCCACGTCTGATTTCCACGAACGATTCTCGGCAGGCTAGCGTGATCTCACAACAAGCCACTGGTAACTCTTCCAAACCGAAAGGCAAGTCTAAGCTACCCGCAGCAGGCTCGTCTACCAAGCCTGCGCTCAAATCAAAGCGGCGCATCAAGACATCTGAGGTGCCTGCCAATGCCAGACCACCAACAGGAGTGGATATCACGCTGAAGGAGATCTGTGTGTTCGCTCCGAAGTGGATCATTCACCCGGGTGTGGCTACGAGACTTCAGCGCAATGGGGTGAAGATTGCTGAGGTGGCAGCTGCCCAAGTGAAAGCCATTGGCCGCGCCGGAGAGCCTGCGCTACTCAAGACAGTCAAGAACCGACTGAAAAAGGAGTATAATCAAGGTGGGAAGCTCTACACGGGCAGCACCCACTGGAACATCGACCAGGCTGTAGCTCTCGGCGCCGATGACGATCTGACTGCAGATCAGTGGAAGTTCCGCGACTTCTACAAGCATCGCAACAAGGAAAGCAAGAAGCCGCCGACTGAGGAGTGGGAGGATGTTCCGCTGACTGCATTCTACGCGAACATCGCGCAGGACAAGTGGCCTGCGGGTCAAGATCGTGGAGTTCTCACGCGCATGCTCGAACGGGTGCAGGAGGACAAGCTTACTGACTTCACGACTGCCCACTGGAACTTGGTTGCTGAGATGCTTGAGAATGAACCACCACTTCAGTCCAGGGTTGCTGGCAAGAATCTCGACGAGGAGGCGGTGCAGGCGCTTCCCGAGAAGTAGTGGTGATTGACGTTGGGGGGAGCTACCGTTGTATCTCATCGCTGCGTTCTCTTGATGAAGCATTCACGGATAACGTTACGACACAGGCGAAGGCATTTGGTTTGTGCGAAGCTGGGCAGGCGCAAGGGTTTCCAGCGGAGTTTCTTGATTGTGCTTGCTTTGATGATACCCACGAGCGCTTCGAACATAGACGATGCATCCATCGATTGCATAGAGACTGCTGCATACTAGCCAGTCTGCACTGCTGAATAAAAACTTTCCACTGAATGAGATGACGCTTCTCATCGTCCACTCACATTGCTCCCCTTTCAGACAATAATTGTAAGAGGTTTGTCCAAGCTCGCTGATATCTTGATTTCGATGCACCAGTACCAATGCCCTCTCGCGGCAAGCTTCGCCATACGATCGTGACCATTTCCTGCATTGTGATGGCTGTTCCAAATGCGGCTTTTGTTCTCTGTTACCTGAGATTGTAGACAAACTCTTTGCTCCCCATGCTTTTGCTCAAACCGTTGATCTGAATTGCATATTTGTTATAGCAGCACGGCAAACTCATCAAGTTCTCCTTCTGCACATATTGCGGTGCCCAGATCCCCGTTTTGCTCGCCGGGGAACTCTTTCGAACTATATCCCTGTTATCCAATTCATATAACATATCCTTGCGATGACGACCGCGGTGTGATGAGATGACCCGAGTGTTTGAGCTCGTGGACACGAACCAATGGACGATTATAAAGACTGCTGACTGGAATCTCCTCATATACAGGCTGCGAAGCGAGCCTGCGACTCAGGCAACACCCAGAACTTGAACGCAGAGACGGTGACAGTGCTCGAGGCCCTTTAGCACTGAGCTCCCCCATGGTAAACAGCCTCCGGCAATATCTGGCCATGGCGCGGCCATTGGGTCATTGTCCGCGTGAGAGGCTTTGTCCTTGCTTTGGAACTTCCATGCTCGGATAGAGCAGAATGAACCGGACATTGCAAAGACGCTCAGAAGACAGCGAGCGGCCTAGACGGTGCGAGCCACCATGATGATGGAAGTGTTGCTCGAGAAAGACACGGCGAAAGTTCGGCTTGGTCACCCAGCCCCCAAGATTTCCGCTAGCTCCTTTCCACCGCGACCTTTCTCGTAAACAGACCAACTTCAACCACCGCGTTGATCCCAGCGATCAAGCTCGGCAAGTGTAGCTGCCATAACTGACCTCGATTAAGAAGTCGCGCACTGTCAGACAGCTCCAGCGCCCTTCGTCGGCAAGATCGTACATGAAGGCTCCACAGCGCGACATGGCGCCAAACATGTCGCCGAAGAGGTCAGTGCTACCCATTGATGACCGCAGGGCATTCATGTACTCACGCTCTTACCCCAGCACGCCGCCATGTGCCCCTGCCTCGCCAGAGGCTCAACACATCGAGAGCGCATTTGCCGACTATCTCGTCGCTCCGGCCCCGTACTATGGCCTTGGAGCTGTCTCCATAGCCAAAGTACCATCAGCGGCTGCGCACGACAGTCCAATGTCGTCCAATGCGTTCATATTGCCGCAGGATGTGCAATACATCTCGTCGCCGCCGCGTGTACCACAAGCTGAAGTCGTATTCACTCGTGGCGCATCTCCGCCGCATCACGTCCATTCGTCGCCCGCGCAGTCCAATGCCTCCACCACCTCCCAGACGAATCCGAAGAAGCGTGCCGTCGTAGATGAGGATGATGGCAGCAACAATCTGCAGTTGACAACTGGCGCAGTTTCTCCCAAGCGCCCACGCCTGGCAGGTAAGTGAAACCCCGTCAGACTGCTTTTACCTTGAGCTTTTACTGACAACGATGATGTAGATCCGACTCAACAGGGCGGCTTGTTTGACTTCAGTGGAGTCGAGATGTACTCAGGGCACGCCTTTCTGTCACCTACTTCTGCACACGGTCATACGCAACATGATTGGGAGTACGACGACGCCAGCACTTCGCCCGAAGAACTTGGCTTCACGGCTGCTACTAGCTTTCACCAAGGATCTGTCTCACCGCCAGTGAGCTACGATGACACTGCAGCACACCCTCTGGCTCAATCGCTCAGCGAAGTACAAAGGAGAGTGTGTATATAGGAAGACTCGAGATAGCCACTTTACGGAAATCACCCTTCCAATATTCAGTAGGTTATGGTTCGGCTCCACTGTTGAGCAAATGGGCTTGCCTTTCGATTCGTCTGCAGCGTTTGTGTTGGGTACGAATGGAGCTTGGGGCAACTCTGTCTACACCGAGAGTCAGATCGATCCTGCTCTCACCGATACCCAATCACCTCAACCACCCAATGCCGTCGACCAGAGCTTCACGCCGCAGCAAACAGGTCAGTCATCGCATTCGCCAACACACTACGAGCTAGGGCCAGTTGGACCAAGAGATCATTCTGCGTTTCCAGGACAGCAGATCGATCCCGTTCTGAATACGGCTCAGCAGCAGGTGCTCGTCGTTAGCCCAGCCGCCGCGATGAGCAACTTGACCCAGCCAACCACCACGCTTCATGCAGGCTCGTCTCACGCAGACCCGTCTCACGGAAGCTCGTCTCAAGCAGGCCATCAATTGCAGGCGAGCGTCACCACTCAAACGCCCACTCTGGCGAGCGTCGCCACCCAAGCACTCACACAAGCTGGCTCCAATGCCAGCAGCGGAAGCGGGCAAGTTGCAACCGGAACAAACACCCAGGCTGCACCTCGTCGGAACAGACGCCTGAAGACGACCGACGTGCCATTCAACGCGAGGCCGACAATGGGGCACACCATTACCGCGAAGGAGATTGCGTGTTTTGCAACGAAGTGGCTCACGCTACCGCTTCCTGTGATGCGTTTCCAGCGTAATGGGATCAAGAGTGTCATCCCAGCAACTATGCATCTGGAAGCCATCAATCAGAGCGCAAATCAGGCACTGCTAAAGACGCATAAGAATCGCGTTAAGCAAGAATTCACTCAGGGGAGGCTGCCTTGCTATGAACCTCAGCAGCTGGGATGTGGATGGCGCTGTCGCACTTGGACCCGACAACGACCTTACTGCAAACCAGTGGCGTTTTAGGGACTTCCACAAGCACCATAACAACCCGACGCTCGCCAAGCAGCCAAAAGATTCCTGGGTTGACATTCCTTTAACCACCTTCTACGCACACATCCCACGTGCCAATTGGCCAACGGGTCAAGACCGCGGCGTTATGACTCGCGTCTTCGAGTATGTGGTCGCCAACGGCTTGACGGATAAGACGACTGCTTACTGGGACGAGCTTATTGCTGACCTACCGAGCGAGCCTCTGCTTCAAGCGCAGGACGATACCCTGAACCTGGATCAGGAAGCCGCAGAAGCGTTCAAAGCCCGTACGTGAATCGCTCATCGTGGTTTATGACAAGACATTGGCTTCACCCAGCCATGGCTCTTACATATGGCCAGCGACTGCGTCAAGAGCGTCCGTCTGCACAACTATCTGATCAGGCAACGCTCAGAATGGAGATGCGAGGGTCTCGTCAATTGGAAGGATTTCATTTCTCGGTCTCACGCACTGTGCTTTTCCAGCACGCCAAGGCACCTCGGAATTTGGTGGCACTCACTCTACAGCCCATCAGCAAGCCTGACGCTCTTTGGATAGCGATCTGGGCTTGCTGCCAATCAGGCGCTTGCTTCCAATGAAGAGTGACATGAAGGCTCTGAGCAGGCAGACATTGGCTGCTGCTGAAGGATGGCAATCGACACAACGAGGTTTCTTTCGCTTTTACAACGCTGGCACTAGCGGTACTCAGCACGGTTCTAAGCACAGGTTTCATGGGTCGGAGCGAGCGATTTGCATGCGTTTGGGATGATTCGGCGACTTTGCCTGATTTTAAGATACCCATTGAGCGTTTTATGTATGGTTTTGGTTCATTGCTGCCTCTCGACATTCTACAGACTAGGCTTTCTAGCAGCAGGCTGTTGTGATGAATTGAATCATCAAAGTTCCTGCGACTTCTTCGTTGTGCCAGCGTCGTAAAAGGTCTTGAACATATCTTGAACATGTCGAAGTGGCAACATAAGCATCACCATAGCCTCTCATTGCCCTACGTTTGCTACCACGCTGGTCAAAGCTGCCCCAGGGCGATTGTTGCGAGAGTAATAAAGATTTTTCCACATGATTTGTTTTCCAATCATCTCTGTCTTTATCTTGGTGCCGATTCCCAATGCGTCCGTACTTCTTTGTCATGCTGGTTTGTAGCTCAAACACTCTGTGATCTTTGTCATTGCTCCCTTCGCCAAAGCAAGCCCCAAACTTGCCAAAACAGCACGGCAAGCCCAAGGAGATTTCCTTCTACGTCCACCATTGCGCCCAGATCATCGCGCCTCGCTCGTAGTAGCTTTTTCTGTCAACTATATGCCCCTTGTCCATTCTATAGATCATCTTCCTCCAGCACAAGTGTCCTGGTGCAACGATTTCCCCACCGCAGTACCGAGACGATCATGTGTGATCTTGCTGATATGTCGAAGCCATGGCCACCATCATGTTCTGGTTCGACCAACGCTCTGCATGAGCCTCGAGAAGGAGTTTCACTGCCATCCATGGAGCCAGGGGCAACGAAACAAGCCAGATCCTGAATGAGATGTCGCCCTCCATTGCTAAACATGAAGTCGAACCGAGTGAATCATGTGCAGGCTAAGAGCAGCTCTTGGCTCGCGCACTCATGCTCCACGTGAAAATGGAGGGTCGGGTGTTGCGTGGCGCAGCCCGAGCAGATGTTGAAGGTCGCGTCGTCCGGCGGACCCACTCTTGGTCAGACGCGTCTGTTCTGTCCGCCCTCTCCGCCAGAACTTGAACTGCAACCACACCTTCCAGAATACAGAACTGAGCAATCTAAATTGCAGCACATCCTCGTCTGGTCACATTTCAGGCTTGTAGCCCTGTAGACCGCCCACCTGCCGCGCCTTTCGTGCGGCCACTCCCCGAGACCTAGCCACGCCCACAATCTGCGGCGACATGGCTTCCGCCGGCTCGAGCTCGCGGTCAGTATCTTGCGGCTACTCTATCCAGGGAGGTACCATTCGCTAAAAGACCCATAGTGTATCCGGCACTCGTCGCCGACCGCCAAAGTCGACGACATCTGCACTCTCTTCTACAGATGGCGTCGCCCCCATCCACTCCTCTCAGGCACAAACCCGCGAGGACCTTTGGGCTCTTCTCGATATGACCCCAGTAGTCACTTCCACCTACCAACCATCATTCCAGGGTTGGCAGGAAGCGACATCAATGCCGGATTCTCACAATGCCGACGCCTGGTCGAAAGCCCCTGGATATCAGACTAATTCACCAAATGGCGTCTACCCATATCCGATGCTTCAAGGCTTCCCGTATGAACCTCGTCAAACCTCTGACTTGGCCTACTCTGGAACTCACAAGCGTAAAGCTTCCTTGCTTAATGGCGACGAAGAACCTTTCGGCTTGGACTACCCACCGCCAGCCAAGCGGGCTCGCCCAGAATGTACGTGACGAATGATACCTCAGCCAAACGATGCGACGCTAACATCTTCTCATCAGCCACTCAAACGCAAGGCTACCCATCTGCAGAATTCACGCAGCCTCTGGAATCGCAACCTGAGCCGTCGGGCATGTGGCCATCGACACAGCTGAATGATTGGCCAATTCCATCTGCCTGGAAAGAGCAACATGAGCAGGGAAACGGCTGGATGGTGGCGGTCACGAATGTCGACAGCCTCAATGACTTGTATGGAATCAAGACAGACACCGTTCCATCATTTGGGTATGCGACAGAACCACAAATTGATCCTGATCTGCTCGGACTGGACCACAATCTCCAGGCTCCGATGAGCCACAATACCAATCACAGTCAGACTTTCAAGCCAATGGAAGCATCCAACGGCGAGACCATGGCATCGCAACCTGCAGGAATTGCATTCAGCTATTACAACGGCCCTGGGAATTTCTTTACCACCGATGAATTTCACCGACCTCTGCCAATCCGTTCTGGCAGCGCTCAGTCGTACGCAGTATCGGCAGACCTCGCAGTTCCCGAAGTCGCGGAGCCTGTGCTTGCTCAGCAAGGCCTGGTCAAGAATGCCCAGGTCACATTGAGCGAGAAGGCGAGCAACATCAAGCCAAAGCCAAAGCGCAAGAGCAAATCGGAACCGAGCGGACGTACCCCGAAAGCTAGGATGAACACAACGCGGCTGAAGGAGGACGCTCGGCCACCCATGAACCAAATCATTACGGTGAAGGAAGTTGCCGTCTTCAACCAGAAGTGGATGATCAACCCGGCCCTTGCCATGCGTCTTCAACAGAACAAAGTCCCCGGACCAATGATGAGCACCCTCCACCTGGACGCTATCGGCAAAGCCAAGGATTCGAAGCTTCAGACGGCGATGAAGAATAGAATCAAAAAGGAGTATTCTCAGGGTGGAATGTACGCGTTGCAATGCAGCGAATGGGACGTGACTTACGCGACCAAGCTTGGCCCTGAGAACGACCTAACTGCCAACAATTGGCGATTCCGCGATTCCTATCCCCGCCGCAACGGTGATGCTGTCAAGCCGCGGAAGCAAGTCTGGAAGGACTATCCGCTGAGTCTGTTCTACTCGCATATTGACGAGAAGAAGTGGCCAACTGGGCAGGATAGAGGAGTTATGACACGTGTGTTCGAGCACTGCACGCGCGAGGGGCTTACGGACGCTACTACGGCTGAGTGGGATAGCTTGATCCGAGACTTGCCTGCTGAGCCGGACGTTACTCCTCAGACGTCTACCAAGAACCTCGACCAGAAGGCGGTTGACGCTTACTTTGGCCGCGATTAGCCCGCAATCAGCAGGCTCAAGAAAGGATCTCTGGTCATCCCAGATACGCAATGGCTGCCCACGCTGGGCGAGTTGTGCTACACCAGCAATCCAACATGCAGTCCTGGTGATGAGACGCGCGCTTGGCCTGGTCATCCGGAAATTCGCCTCACACGTTACGGCTCCCACACATCACAGCTGAAAAGTTTCATCATACGACATCAAGGGTTGCTGCTGGTCCACATCAGATCGACATCAACCTCACCCAAATACATCATTGCCCTGCTATCAGATCGGCCATTGCCTTCCATCACGAGCACGACTACAGCCGCAAAAAAAACGGCATCGACTTCATCCAAGGTGTGTCTGTGGTCCGCATGATCGCAACTCACACACGCGGACGGTTTTCTTTACCTCTTTTATCTCTACAGCAGCAACGCCACCTGCGCTATGCACGGCAACCAGCGGTTCCTACCTGGCATGGTCGATCAAACTGAGACTGGGGCGCTTTTTGAGGAGTTCACGATGTTTCTTTGCTTTAAAGATACCCATTGAGCGTTCTCAGCATAAATTGCATCGCTTAGCTCTTCCAAAATGGCTGCAGGCTAGGTCTCGTAGCAAAACCTGTATGTTAATGACCAAATGAACCAAAACTTTCGAAGAAACCTCTCCATTCTTCATCCATCTCCCAATACTCGTGTCCATGCCATCAGATGTGTGTCAATGACTCGTCCTGAAGATGTTTGTCTGCTTGTTTTTCCCAATGAATGGGCTTTTGCCTGCTTCAAATGTATTGCTTTCCACAAGCTCGGTTGGCGGATTGTCTGTTTGTGCTCTTTGACAAGCCTACAGGAATCAGCTAACAAGCACAAAGTGACAGCAAATACTTTGCTGCCAACCCGGGCGAGCAAACACGCCTGCAGCTCTGACACCATATATCAATGCCATGCGTTACTCTGTCTCAGCTTGCCATTCAATCTCATCAGCACAATAACTTGACTGTCTCACATCCCTTCTCTTTCACAACCATGGCTATACACAGTTTCGATCCCAATTATACGACATCCTTTCCTGCTCCAACATCCACCGCAGAGACCCCCACACAGCCTCCACCTACTGCGGCCTGGCCCCGGCATCACAAGCAACTGCGTCATGGGCTCTTCATGTGATTCGGTGAGTCAGAAACCTTCTTGGGTGAATGTACAAGCCTTGGCATTCATCCCCTACCCGCACACGGACCATAAAAGCCCACCAAATCTTTCTCTGCTGCTCTTCTTCTTCTTCCCACACACACCTACACACACACTTGGCCAGACCAGAACACTTCCTCGATCGACAACACTTCCTTCGATACACTCGTCTGCCAACCAAGCTCTAACACTGTCGCCTGCTAGCCTTCTGCTTCAGCCGGCACAAATACTCCCGTCCAACAAACATGTAAGTACTTCCTCGAGTTCTCTCATCAATACTCGACCTCGATCTAACACTCCTACTCGACAGATACACCAACACAACCTCCTCCTTCCTCTGGCCGGTTCGCCAAAATGAACCCCACCGACAGCAGCGTCCCAAAAGGAGCTTCCCTCCCACCGGCCGGTATTCCGGTCGGTATTCTCGAGCTACTCTGCTTTTACCCCAATCACTTCCAAGTGATTGAGTTGGCGCAGCGGGCCTCTCGAGAAGGTTGGTCGCCGCCAATGATGGCGAGAGTGCAGCTTTGGGCGAGAGATGGCAATTTCTCGGCCATCCATGGCCGCCGCAACGACACGCTGCGGCAGCAATTTTCCGCTGCCTTCAGTGCGCAAGGGTGAGTCATTCTATGGTTGTGCGATAAGATGTTCAATGCTGACCGTATCCCTTACAGCACCACCATGACGGCCTACAAGGCCTCTGCCGCTGGCCGACCGTTCGATCAAACCGACGGTCCAACCTTCACCCACTTGTACGAAGTCGCGAATGTCACGCTCGGAAGCCACGCTTCTGGCCCACCGTCCCTGCACCAACTATTGAACGGTGTTGTCAACTTCCCGGTGGGCCAGGATGCTGGGGTCCTGACACAAGCATTGTTATGGGCACAGACGCAGGGCAACGCCTATCTCTCGGCACACACAACCGACGACCTGCCAGCGATCATCGCTGCGCAGGCCTTCACCAGCCCGGCCGATGCCTCAACACCGGACTGGGACAAGAGCGCCCTTGCTCGGGCTCTTGTCAATGTTCCGCCGCCGCAGTAATGGATGGTCGTTGGTGGTACTCGAAGGGGTGAATGCGGGGGCCGGTGGTACTTGGACATGAGATTGGTCGGTGGCAAAAGCTTCAGAGTGCATCGTTCCTCTTCGCAATTATGGCTTCAATTCAATCATCAAACATAATCAATGGCCTTTCAATCGTTACTTGTTGTCACCTTTTGTCTGTCTCCAATGCTCTACTTGTGTGTTTTTGGTCGTTTTCCATCTCCAACTCCCTTCCTGCGTGATACCTCATTTTCCATAGCCAAAATATCATTTTCTACACTTTTTGCCAAGTAAAACTGCAAGCATTCGCGCTGGATGTCAGCCTTTCTAGAAGAGCCTGCCTTTCAACGCTCCTTGGTCCGCAGATCCGGAACGATGCTAAATCAAGTTATTCCCAGAGAGAAGGTTTTATGAGTGTTGGACATAGTGATTCTTCAAATAATTTCTGCCATACTTCAACGGTTTTTGCTGGTTTTTCTGGAAGCACTCCTTGATGCACGGTCCTGGATATATACATTGACAGCGATGAGGACTAAAGGGGTCGCTGGAGACAACATACCTGGGCGTTGGACATAGTGATTTTGGAATGAAATCATGCAGTTTTCAAGCAATTCTTGCTAGTGTTTCCAGAGTCATTGCTCGTTTGGTGCTGTTAGATCTGCAGGTCTGTAGGGATGCTAAATCAAGGTATCGCTGGAGAGAATGATTCCTGACTGTTAGACATAGCGATCGTTCAAAACGTCCTGCCATTCTTCGAACGATTTTTGATAGTTTTTCCAGGAACAATTCTCGTTGAACGCTCTTAAATCTCCAGATCCGCAACGATAGGAACTAGAGTTGTCGCTGGAGACAAGAAACATGAGCGTTAGACACAGCGATTTTGGAGTGGGATTTTGCAATTCTCAGACTATTCTTACTGGTATCTCCAGAATCATTCCTCGTTGTTTGCTTACGGATCTCAAGATCCTCGGCGATAGGAACTAGATTTATCGATGGAGAGAGATGTCTGGGCGGTGGACATAGCGATTTCTAAGTAAATTGTGCCGGTTTTAATGATGCCGTCGGTCCCTCTCCCGTAGGAACTCTTCGTTGTACCGTTTCGGATCTCCAGATCCACAGCGAGAGGGACTAGAGTTGCCGCGGGAGTGAGGATTCGGAAGCGTCCAACATAGCCATTTCCGAATAGATTTAATCGTTTCAGAACGATTTTCGCCGGCCTCTCTAGATCGATCAAGCATTGCACGCTCCCGGATGCGAAGATCCATGGCGATGCGGACTACAGCGAGATATAGGGAGTGGATATCTACGCGGAAGACATAGCGATTCCTGACCGAATATTGCCGTTCGCGAGTTATTTCCGTGGGCTCTCCGGAGGGAGTCTTGAGTGCAAGCTCCTAGATCTGCAGATTCGTGATGATATCAACCAAGAACTAGATAGAGGGAACGTTTCCATGTAATAGACGTAGCGGAATTAGAATAAGTCATGTCGTTTTTCAACAAGTTTTGCTGGGCTCTCTGGGACAGTTACCTACTGCACGCTCCTAGATTTGCAGTTGCAAGGCGATACGAAACAAAGGAATGTTTGGGGCTAATAGTCTCGAAACTTTAGAAATAGCGATCTTTAAACAAGTTTTGCCCTTTTTGAATCATTCTCGCTAGCGTCTCTAGGAAAATTTATTGTTCCACGCTCCAATGTCTATATATGCAAGGCGTTGCGGACCAGATATGTACTTGGAGTCAAGGCGTCCCTGAACGATAAATGTAGCAATCTCGAATTGATCTTGCAGATTTCGAACGATTCTTGCTAGTCTCTCTAAAGTGATTTGCCGTTGCACGCCTATGAGATTCAAGACTTGTAGCGACACGCACTAGGAACGTGTCTAGAGATAGGCTGTTAAGCGTTGGACACAGGGGTTTCCGAATGGACTTTGCTAGTCTTTGTCGGTTCTCGCTGGGAACTCTAAAGGAATTTCGTCTTTATACGGTCCTAGCATTCCAGATAGGCAGCGACGTAGACCCATAATGTATGCAGAGAAAGGATTTTGAGCGTTGGACATAGCGATTCCACAATGAACTTTGCTGTTTCTGAACGGCTTTTGCCGGTGTTTCTACGAAAATTTGTCGCACTATGCTCCTTATGTTCCAGATTTGTTGCGATCGGATTGAAGGTGCACTTGGAGCAAAGTTTTCGCGCGTCGGACATAGTAATTTGCAAGCGTTCTTGAGCAGTATTTGCTGAATTTTCTAGAAGCAAATCTGCTTGAATGCTCATCTATGTACAGATGCGTAGCGATGTTGAGCCACCGTTTCCTCAGAGAAGGCTTTCTGGGAGTTGGACATGGCGGTTCCAAAAAGAAAATGCCAAAATATCACTGCTTATTGTGAGCTATCATTACGCTTGTATCTTCAAGCAAGGAGTACAAGCCCGAGTACTCGAAACGAAACAACGCTTGCAAGCGAGCAGAAAGCAACGAGCGTGCCTGTTCAGGATATCGAAAATAATAGAGAGCGGAAGGCTCTCGACAATCTATAATCAGCAGTCTTCAAAAGCGTGCCATGTCTACTCGTTAGTAGCTCATGTTCTCAGACCAAGACATAGCTTGCAAGCGAACAAGAAGCAACGAGGCAGCCTGCTCAACATGTAGGAGTGACAGAGAGAGTAAGGGACCTGACAACAAATGATCGGCAGTATTCAAAGACAAGGCACCTTGCACGTATATCTCTCACGCTCTCAGAACAAGGCAGCGTCTGCAAGGAAGCAGATAGCAAAAAGCCGACCTGATTAGCACGCCCGTTCCAATAGAAAGCGCAGAACTCCTAAGTATAAATGATCACCAGTGTTCAAAAGTACACCATCTCGGCTCGTCACTCTAACGTGTTCTCTACGGAGTACAGCGCTTGCGAGCAAGCAGAAAGCAAAATGCTAGCCTGCTTTGCGACTCAGGAATATCGGAAGGCGGAAGGCTCCTGATATCGAAGACCGCTATGCAGTGGATTGAGCTAGCAATCAGATGAGAAGTGATCGTTAGAATCCACTGAGCCTCGATTGAGGTAGCTCATACCTCTGTCTGTTGGGTCCGTGCAATGCTATTGGAGTTCCATCTTCTGGGCTGTGTTGCCTAGAACGATGGACGGAGAAAGGTTCCTCAGCCTCTTATGCTCTCCTTGTCGCTCCCCTGTTCTCTACTTGTCCTTCTCTATCATTCTTCGAATCAGACCATGAAACCGTACTCAGGTCCAAACGCAGCCTTCATATTGTAGCGTGTGGGAAGAGAATATCGTAAATCAGGAAGCATTTGACTCCCTGACGCTACAGGATTGTCTTGTGAAGATGTAGCTAGTAAGAAAGAGAAGTTCGCATATAATCGCTGGCCTGGCGCAAAGGTCGTGGTCCTCGTGAATGAATGATAGTGCATCAGTTCTCGGATGAAGTAATCGGCTCTTCACTGCATCTTAGCTTCATCTATTTGAATCGAATTGACGCCATTAAGCATTCGTTATGATTTTGGTGTCATCTATGGCTGGATAGGGAATGCCGGACTTCAAGCTCCTCGCTACAAGAAGTGATTGACACTCATTCTTCAACGAGTCTGCCAGGTATAAGTTCGCTATTGAAGTTTTCTGCAGTTCCATCTCTATCGGAAGCTCGTGAGGCCGTGAGGCAACAGGTAGGCCACTCGTGCGGATTGCTACTCTTGAACAGATGGAAGAAGATCAGCAGGTACTTGTATGAAGCGTAGATGTACCGGCAAGGTAAATTATAACAACGAGCGAGAGTAGACCTCTGTATCCAGGTTTCTCGATGAGCCGTCAATTCATCAAACCATCGTTTGTCATCTTCGTTCGGTCATCGTTCATGCTGCTTCTTGAGAGCCTGCAGCGACCTCTACGCCCTGCTTAAAATCACTGTTACCACCAGAATACCGAGAAAAGTGCAATCACTTGCTTTGACGTACATCAACAACTTGCATTCCATCTGCTACGAAGTGGCTCATGTCATCTGAGCCGCCATGCCTCCATGCATTGACCGAGATACAATCACGTCGATAGCGGAGCTTCTTTGCGCCTGAGCGAGCGATTGATGATTGGATGACTCTCAAGCTACTAATGCCTCGTACTTTCCATCAGCCTCTGTTCTCATCACGTCTTCAAGGCACCCACATATGTGAGATTTGGTCCAAAGTCCGACTGACTACAGCAAGCGACAAAACGATCGATCGTTCACGGGAAGAACCATATGTTCCAGCTCCACCTACCTCCGTATATACTTTCTGGCACATCTGCTTCTGTTTCTATCACATCAACACACTGGATACAATTCGATGCTGATCCGACGTGGTCGACGAGCCTCCATTTTGTACGAGACGCCAATGGCGAAATGTTGCAGAATGCATCAACTGCCAATCCAATGGATTATTGCCAAAGTCTTCCGCTGTCGAATCCATCAACGAAGCCAACAGCTCTTTGCATACTAAGCGATGCAACAACGTCCAACTTCGAAGCATCTGAACTGTACGTGATGTTTAGACACGCACCAAGACATTTTCAGCTTGAACAAACGACAATATGCTCACATGCAACACGCCAGAGCTGACTTGAATCCAAAGACCTCCAAGATTACTCATAACAGCCTGCAATAATGCATGGTTTAAATCAGTGACCGATGCAGCACCAAGAAATGGAGAAGACAGCCTTCATGTAAGTTTTCGACGAGTGTGATCCATCAAGCCATCAACAAGATGAACACACATTTCGTTTCCATTCTCCTATCTCTCTCAAATTAATCGAGTTAGTGCCACTCAATTC
>JAASLH010002676.1:0-24316 GCA_013365245.1 Cercospora brassicicola | reverse complement strand
CCTGGTAGGATGTGGTCCTGTCGTGTTCAGGTACGCAAGCCATAGCTGTGATAGGAAGACATGGTCGGGAACGAGTGGGGGATGGGTGAGCAGCTGTATACTGTGAAGCACTGCTGCACGGAGAGGAATGCTGCTCCATACCGCCGGGACGAAGCGCAGTGCTCAGTACTCGATGGCAACACTGCCGTGTCTGAGAGTCGAGGTCAGTTTTGGAAGTGGCCAACACAAACACCATGGGCGATAGAGTCCAACGTGACCGCAGTCTTGAAACTCCGTTTGGAGTGCCAACATCCAGTTGTTACGCGCCGCAATCAGGTCATTGTGGCTGTTCTCGGATGTCTCAGCAGGCAGCTTGAGCGAGACAGCGACGATATCACAGGAAGCACAAGTGCAGGTACAGAGGGCTTCGTACGGGTCATCGCCTGCGTTCATGTCGTCTGCAACCGGTCGTTCCATGATATGGAATTCGACTGCACACCTCCACAGACAGATGCCAAACGTCAAGAGTCACCGTGGCGTTGGCAGTGGTGTAGCGAGTGGCTGGTGAAGCACGTCACCACAACTTCTGCGGGTGAGTGTGCGTGGCTGCCAGTCAGATGACGACACGCCCGTTGCTAAGCAGTAGCAGTCGTCTCGTCCGCCCGAGCTCTCCTCCCTCACCTTGTCACGAACATCACACCCATCACTCCATCTCCTGCACACATCTACAATCATGAAGGGAGCACTTATGGCATCGGCCCTGGTGGCCGGCGCCCAGGCTGGCGTCCACAAGATGAAGTGAGCTCTCTCCGCCCGCGTGGGAAGCCCGCTTGATGCTGACGGTTGCGGTAGGCTCCAGAAGGTACCCTTGTCCGAGCAGCTGGTAAGCTATCTTCTGAGCCAATGTGAGCTGTATAGCAGCACTAACATGCTGCCAGGAGGGTATCGACATCGAGACGCAAGTCCAGCGCCTCGGACAGAAGTACATGGGCATTCCCCCCCAGAGCCGCCTCGATGAGATGTTCAAAGAGACATCCGTCCACGCCGAGAAGGGCCACCCAGTCGCCGTCGACAACTTCCTGAATGCGCAGTACTTCAGCCAGATTGCCGTCGGAACGCCACCACAAGAGTTCAAGGTTGTTTTGGACACTGGCAGCTCCAACCTGTGGGTGCCTAGCCAAGAGTGCGGCAGCATTGCATGCTACTTGCACAGCAAGTATGACCACAGCGACTCAAGCACATACAAGAAGAACGGCTCCAGCTTCGCCATCAGATACGGCTCAGGTAGCTTGGAGGGGTACGTCAGCCAGGACACCGTCCAAATTGGGGACTTGAAGATCAAGGACCAGCTCTTTGCTGAGGCTACCTCGGAGCCAGGCCTTGCGTTTGCCTTTGGCCGCTTCGATGGTATCTTGGGTCTCGGTTATGACACCATCTCCGTCAACGGAATCCCACCACCATTTTACAACATGATCGACCAAGGTCTGCTCGACGAAAAGGTCTTCGCCTTCTACTTGAGCTCCACCGACAAGGGCGATGAATCTGAGGCCATCTTTGGCGGTGTCAACAAGGACCACTACACCGGTGAGATGACCAAGATCCCTCTCCGCCGCAAGGCATACTGGGAGGTTGATCTTGATGCCATCGCCTTTGGAGACCAGCTTGCTGAGATTGACTCCACTGGCGCGATCCTCGACACCGGCACCTCGCTCATCGCCCTCCCATCGACTCTCGCTGAGCTGTTGAACAAGGAGATTGGCGCAAAGAAGTCCTACAACGGCCAGTACACCGTGGACTGCAGCAAGCGTGACTCTCTTCCAGATCTCACCTTCACTCTCACCGGCCACAACTTCACCATCGATGCATTCGACTACATTCTCGAAGTGCAAGGCAGCTGTATCTCCGCTTTCATGGGCTTCGATATCCCAGAGCCAGCTGGGCCTCTTGCTATCCTTGGTGATGCTTTCCTCCGCAAGTGGTACTCTGTGTACGATCTCGAGAACAACGCCGTTGGTCTGGCCAAGGCCAAGTAAATGTCGCCTGGTCAAGGTTCCATTACGATGTATGATGAGCAACGCGTCAGCACCTGGCTGAGGAGGAGGATGAGCGACACAGCCAGTGAGCTGTGGTGAACATGGTATCTAGATTGTACCTAGTAATGCATCTTATAGTGTGCGGAACGTGTACCAAAAGCACTTGCATGCAGCCATCACTGTACTTCGTCACCATGAGCACTCACTTTCAATGCTTTGACTGAAGCTGCTGGCCGATCGCCCAACTGCAAAAACACACGGTGGTGTAACCTTTGAAGGCTTCTATGTCAACGACATTGAAACGTTCAACGAAATCGGGATACGGACAAGATACAGACGGGCAGAATCGATTCAACCCATCCAAGATGTTCCTTCATCGCGAAGGCGACAGCGTCGATGCGACTGAGGAAGGACCAGTATGCCCGCAAGCAATCCTGTTCGTCATAGCAAGACAGGGGGATCATCTAACGATCAACAGTTGTGCAAAGCTTGCGATCGTTCCAATCCTTTTCCTGTCTCCAAACTAACTAGCCCTTCTACGTTACGAACTGTGTCTCGTTCCAACTCCGGCAATGCCAGCGCCGTTGCGGATAGCATAGACATGATTACAAAACAACTACTTAGCTTCATCTCTAAGGGGAAATCAATGCGGTTTGGTGGTGGTCGTCGTCCCTGGTGTTAAAGTCTGGACTCGGGTAGCTAGTAGCTCGTGATAGATAGGAACGCATCTGGTGCCACCTTGTGCGATAATTTTTCCCCCTGCAGAGCCAACCAAATGTTGTACTGTAGGATCGTTCAAATGATCCACACTCAACTAAGAAAAGTTCGCTACGAAGCATTCCACGGTCTAGACCGAATCGTTTGGTGTGAAAAGAAGTACCCTCGACTGTACAACCATGCCGTTTGCTTCGAGGGCTCCGTCAAATGCCGTTTGACATATGATAAATAGTTCTTCGACTCACAGGACCTGAGTCGTCCTCGTAACCCATAACCAATCCAGACCTCAACATTCTTTTCTTTTCTCTTCTGTCTTCCACAATGCCCAAGCCCGCCTCCATATTCTTCCTCGCCTCCTTATGCCTCCTCAGCACGGTCGCTGAAGCGGCATACTGCAACCACGGCTGGACAGTCCTCCCACGCTACACGGATTGCAAAAAATACAACAAGAACACGTACTGCGTAAGTTTGTTTTTTTCTTTGGTTTCCGAGAAAAAAGACTGCTCCCCGCCGCAACGAGATTGTACTTTTTGCGGCAGGGGGAAAATTGGAAAAGAGAAAAAAAAAAGAAAATTGGCTCATTCGATATTAGTGTGATGAAGAACAATATTCAAAATTTGAGATCTGGAGAGATGCTTTCATTTGGCCGGATACAGAATTCGGCGATTCGGGTTGGCCTTGTTATGCTGGTGAGGTGGGCGGCCATGAGGCTCACGGCAAGATTTATTGTGCAGACTAGGGTCCCTCGGGAGATGGTCGCGCGCGTATAGAGCAGGTCGAAGAAGGAACGGTCGATCTTGTTAGAGGTTAGGATCGGGGTCATCGCTATATGGGCAACAACAGAATGATCGCATGATAGCTTGACAACTTCAGACGGCTTTTTGTTTTTCTGGCATTTGCGCATGGCAATGAAAAGGGTCAAGAAGGTCGTGGCATTCACACATTCTAGCAGTTGCGTCTGGAAAAGTAGCAGGCATGTGTTGCTGATGGAACTTCCCACTCATACGCAATCTGCTTTTTTGCCTGCTGAATATGTTACACCCCGCTCGAATGAATGTGGGTGTTTGCATGTCGATGTGTATCATAACCGATCCGGCCAGCAAGTTGCTGGTAGTAGCCGCAGATCTTCACATTGTGTCATTGCATTGAACAGTCATTCCGAGATGTCTGTTTTGGCCAGCGATGGGAAAAACCCCTAGTTGAATCGACGTGCTGTCGTTTGACTGAGGCTCCTGCCCTGGTACAAGGTTGCGGCTCATGCCACGAGTACCTGCAGTACGTAAAATCCGACATCGCCGAAGATTTCGCAGAGCTTATGCGGAGATGCTGGTGGTTTGCTTTCTCTCTGCTGCTCTGGCACAACAAGCGTTGTTTTGAATGTTCTTATTCAGAAAGGCACTCTTCAAGGCAGACGCGCTGCGCGATACGCGACAGTGGCTAATATGCGGTGAATCCGATGGCGTGGCGGAGCTAGGACTTTATCGTAGCTATCACATGCACCACGGCTCGCGAGAGATCCCGGCTGGTGATGTACCCTTGAACCTGTGTGCCATCACTCACTTTTGCACGTCTGTTGATCAATCATCTCACTTCACGCTGCACCTTCCATCAGAATAGTTTCATAGACGCTGTCGGAGTGCTTAATCCATCGCAAACCCGTTTGCTCGCATCACGACCAACGCGGCGACTTCGATTGGACGGCGGATGCAACTGTCGGCGGCCGCGCTGGACCCACGATGCATCACAATATAGCCATGCTTCACCGGTAACGACAGATTCAACTGCTAGGCAATCGAACGATCCAACCAGATCACGCAGCGCGCGCCGAGCTTCGACTTCAACGTGCTGACCACCAGGCACCCGCGCCTTTCATTCAACATCGACAGCTGCTTGACGGCACCTCGCATGTGATCGCCTCGCATGTGAGACAACTTTTGCCGGGTGACTGTAACACCATCTGCTCGACTGCCATTTTTCACGCCGACTCGATAGGCAGATCCCGCGCAGCGCAGCTCAAGCCTGATCGAGGCGCATTCACTGACGATGGCGTCCTCATCGGCCAACAACAGCAAGCAACATGACATCGCAGCTTCACAACCCGCACTCTCATCACGCCGCCGAAGCAGTGACCGCGCGACCACTTCTTTTAGGAACAGACTCGGCCGCATACGATCACCGATAGCGCTACGGAGGACGAGCATGGATTTACCGGATCGCCTGAAGTTCAACGAAGAGGAGGAAGAGGGGATAGATGATGGTACCGGCACAGGACTGAACGATGGATTTCCTGCGCAGAGCATGTACGGAATGCTCGCGGCGACACACAGCAAACCGGACTTCAAGCCGCAGTTCATCGAGCAAGAGAGTGCGAGCGAGAGTGAGGGAGAGGACGGGGACGATCGGCGCAAGAGCGTGGATCAGAGGCGCTTTTCAAAAGAGGCATCGAGGGAGTCGGACAAGAGCAGAAAGTCAAGTGATGAGGCTCGACAATCACCGAAGCCGGAAGACAGCAGCAAGAGACACAGATCACGGCTTTCGGTCAACAAGATTGCAAGATCGTTGCTGGGCAGGAATGAACTCGGATCAATTCGAGAGCGGTCGGATTCGTCGGCACAGGACCCCATGACACAGAGTCAGATACTACCGCCGAAGCAGAAGGAAGTGACATCAAAAGACCGACCGGCTTCTGTACGATCAGATGTACCGATTCTGGACCGGAAACTACAAGCCATGGCCAAGGCGGAGCTGGAATCATCAACCACAACCCTCGGAGGCAGAAAGAGCAGAGAAGGCAGGACTTCAGAAGATGTTGGTCGGAAGAGACCACTGCCGAACGTCATCGCCGAGATCTTCCAGTTCGACGAGCCGGAAGAGGTGCTATCAGAATATTCATGCTGGTATCTACAAAATGTGTTGCTGCAAGGCTTCATGTATATCACACAGAAGCACGTCTGCTTCTATGCCTACTTGCAGAAGAAGACGGCAACGACAGTCAAGACGGGCCACTTGGGCAAGCTCGGCAAGCACAGCTATCGGCATCGGCGGTACTGGTTCGTGCTCAAGGGTGATACTTTTTCATACTACAGGAGCTCTGCCGAACCGTACTTTCCTCTCGGAGTGGTGGATCTGAGATACGCTATTTCTGCAGAATTGGCTTCGGTGAAGGATAAGGAGGAAACTGCTGCCGACTTTACTGTCACCACTTCAACGAGGGTGTATCAGTACCGAGCAGATACACTCTCATCTGCCAAGGAATGGGTTAAGCAACTTCAGAAAGTCATCTTCCGCAGCCACAACGATGGCGACTCTGTCAAGATCTCACTCCCTATCGAGAGCATCCTGGACGTGGAGAGAACCGAAGTCGTTGACTTTGCCGAGACGATCAAGCTGCGAGTGGTGGACAGCGAAGAGACTTTCGCTATCGACGAGTACTTCTTCACTTTCTTTCAGGCAGGAGAAGAAGTTCTCAATATGCTCAATGTACTCACGGCCGAGAGCAGCGCCAAAAAGGTGCTCGTGGAAGAGCCAATGAGCCCGCTGTCCAGAGTCCAGTCTCCGCCTCAGCGACCAGCGTTCCGAAGAAGTATGTCCGCGGAGCAATCGCCTCGTCTTGATCCGGTGAGGGCGACCTTGTCACCTCTATCTGCAACCGATCGCGCGAGTCCTCGACCAAGTGGCGAACACCGTAGATCCAGCGCCGATTGGTCACGACGAGCAAGTGGTGAGTTCGGGAGAGCCAGTTTCGACAGAGGACGCAGAAGTGCAAGCGGTCAGAGCCGGACTGCATCAAAGTCGCCCATGTCGCCTTCGATACAAGAGTCGAGCGAGAGCTTTGTGACTTCATCAGAGCAGCCAGACTCGTCTGTTGATGGAGAAATGGTGGAGGCAAACATGTCTGCGAGTCAGATGCTTTCTGATGACCATGTGTTTCGAGCACCTACGCTCCGCATGCCACAGCCTCGTCGCACAGTCTCTGGCAACACAGTAGAGCGATTGCGCCAGGAGTCACAGTCGTCCTCGCGGAACTCTAGCGCTGAACGAGGCGTTCCGCTGCGTGTACAGCCTCCTTCACGCACGGCTACAGAGGACAAGTTCAATGGTGGGCGCCCTGCAGCGCGACGCACTGACAGCGGCGACTCTGTACGCACTGCTGAAGCTAATGAGCTATCTCGACCCGAAGCCAGTGCTCCCAGACTGATTCGAGGCATTTCCACCCCTTTGCAGCACGCTATGAGCGTGGCAGGTGCAGTACGCGCCGGGAGCAAGCGCGTGGGTTCGTACTTGAGCAGCAGTCCAAAGACGTATATCAGCAACTGGACAGAAGCCATGGCAGGTGGAAAGCGACATTACACTGACGTCGAAGGTCTTGCTCCGGACGACAGCATCCGAGAACCAGAACAGGAGCTCGACGTCGCTGAGCATGAACGTCGTTTCCGAGAACACTTTGGCTTGCCACCCACTGAGAAGCTGGTCTCCGTGTTCTACTGTTGGCTACACAAGACTGTCCCGTTGTGGGGCAAAATCTACATGGGAACCCGTCGACTATGCTTTCGCAGTCTTTACTATGGGACAAAGACGAAGCTCATCATCCCATACAAGGATATCCTGAATGTGCAGAAGCAGAGGGGTTTCCGATGGGGCTATCCAGGCATGGTGCTGGTAATTCGTGGTTATGAGGAGCTCTTCTTCGACTTCCAGGACACCGGCCTCCGCGACGACTGCGTGGTTAGCACCCTCCGCACAGTTGAAGCGGTGGAGGCTGCCACGGAATCGATGATACTGACAGAAGAGGAACAACAGGATGCCAATGATGCCGCCGCCGAAAATGCCTTGCTACGAGCCGCTCGCACTGATGACACTGCTGACCATGACATAGAACTGCCCGAGGAAGTTGATGCTCCACCAATTCTGTTTGACGATCCTTCGTCTTCAGTACTGGAGTTCAAGCCCAAGCAGTCTTTGAACATCGTTTGCCTGACCATCGGGTCGAGAGGAGACGTGCAGCCCTACATCGCGCTATGCAAAGGCTTTCTGGACGAAGGACATAAGCCGACTATTGCGACACATTCCGAGTTCCGTCCTTGGGTCGAGAAACACGGCATTGCCTTCAAGACCGTCGACGGAGACCCAGCTGAGCTGATGAGGATCTGTGTTGAGAATGGAATGTTCACGCCTTCTTTCTTCCTTGAAGCTAGTAGCAAGTTCCGAGGCTGGCTAGATTCGCTACTCATCTCTTCCTGGAAAGCCTGCCAAGGAGCGGACATCCTTATCGAGAGTCCTTCGGCGATGAGTGGTATTCACATTGCAGAAGCGCTGGAGATCCCGTACTTTCGCGCTTTCACCATGCCTTGGACTCGGACTAGAGCATATCCTCATGCCTTTGCTGTGCCGAGACAGAAGCGTGGAGGTAGCTACAACTACATGACCTACACATTCTTCGACAACATGTTCTGGCAAGCCATTGCGGGTCAGATCAACCGCTGGCGTGGCAAGACTTTGAAGCTAGGTCCTACCAGCTTGGACAGGCTGCAGACGAACAAGGTGCCCTTCTTGTACAACTTCTCGCCAAGCGTTGTGCCTCAACCACTCGACTTCAGCGACTGGATCAAGGTGACAGGATACTGGTTCCTCGACGAGGGCGATGACTACACTCCTCCAGACGATCTCGCTGCCTTCATCAAGAAAGCACGGGACGATGACCAGAAGCTCGTGTACATAGGCTTCGGCTCCGTCACGGTCTCCGATTCTCGCCAACTGATGCAGCAGATCATGGAAGCAGTAGTCAAAGCAGATGTCCGGTGTATCCTGTCGAAGGGCTGGTCCGATAGATTCGACAAAGCCGACGCCAGCCGTCCACCATTGGAACTTCCATCATGCATTCATCAGATCCGAGCCGCGCCTCACGACTGGCTCTTCAAGCAAGTCGATGCTGTCGTTCATCATGGCGGCGCAGGCACAACTGGTGCTTCTCTACGCGTCGGTGTCCCGACGATCATCAAGCCTTTCTTCGGCGATCAATTCTTCTTCGCTACGCGCGTTGAAGACCTGGGCGTTGGGATGCATCTTAAGAAGGTCACTGCCAATCAGCTCGGGAAGGCCCTGTGGATCGCTACGCATGATGCAAGGATGCGCACGAAGGCCAAGTTGCTTGGTGAGGCGATTCGGAGTGAGAATGGAGTTCAAACTGCCATCAACGCTGTCTATCGCGATCTAGACTACGCGAAGAGTCTGATCAAGAAGAAGACTGTTCCTGGTCCTGCCTCTCCTGGAGTCGATGACGGACTCACAGAGAACGAGAGGGATGGTGTTGATGAGGATACCGAGGAGAACTGGACGTTCATCGAGAAGGACGGAGATTCTGCTGCTGCGGAGAACACTGCTTGGGGAACGCTTGCGATGGGGCTTACCGGTGGTAATGCTGCCGGGCCTTCTTCGAGCAGACGTTCGAGCTCAAATTGGTTGAGTCCACAGAGGAGTCCGCAACAAATTTCGCCGCAGCATTCGAGGAAGACGAGTTTGGGCAGTATGGTGCTGAGAGGTGGTAGTGGTAGTGGGGCTGGACGCTCGTAGTATGAGCGGCTCGGACTTCCTGCTACTGGTGCTGCTGCTGCCGCTGCTGCATCTAAAGCTGGAGCATTTGACGGAGGAGCGGAGGAAGATGAGGGCGATGGGGATACGCTGGAAGATTGTGTTATTGTTGAAGACTGAGGAGGTTGAGAATTACTGACTTTGCTGGAGCGGCACGAAATGGTTTTAATGAGCGATGATTATAGCGGCATGGCCTTGCATTGCATTACGTCGCGTTGGGCTTGTTTCTCTTGCATGCTGCATGAGAGTACGGCAGTGTTGCGACTGTTTCTTGGGCTGGTTTTCTTCCGCTTAGCGTGGCGTTTCACAGGAGCTTCGCTGCTGGTATAGATGAGGTAGTGCTTTTCACAATTGGTACGCGGTATGCATTGAGTATGAATCAAGAACTCTTAAGCTCGATCATGACTGATGTGAGTCTGATGTCGAGCCGTGTTCACATTCTACATCCTTTGTTCGCCTCCCAACCATTTCAATACCAATTCGGCCATATCATCGCCTTCTCCAATTCCTCTGCCCCTCCATCCTCTGTCTCCGCCTTCACTGCTGGGGCACGTTGTCCTCGTTTTCGGTCATCAGAAATCGAGACTTTCCAATCAGGGTCACAGTGCGGACAATAGGGGTACGTTATTTCGTACTCCCAGCCGATTTGGGCGGAGGTCGCTGAGGATGGCGTTTTGGGCGTGGACTTGGTGGAAGAGGTCTTTTCCTGGGTGGTCTCGTGGGAGATGGGATCGGAGGACATTCGTGCATTTGGGGAGTGGGAAGGTTGTGGTCAGAGTGAGGGTGAGGGGTGAGAGTGGGAATGAGATATTGAGAGTGGACTTGGGGGCAGGGAGAGGCAACTTAGATTTATGTAGTCGCTGGAGAGATGGGCGTGAATGGTGGGAGTGGGAGTCCGGTATGGGATTGGATTGGATTTTGCCACAGGTCTGCTTCACGATTCCCGCTTCGTTCTCCTCATTGAATATAGGCGCACGTTTTGCAGGCGGAGCGGAAGTGAATGCTGTTCAATACAGCTGCTCAATAGAAGAGAAGATCGCTGGGCTTTTCTACTTCCTTTTCTCCCTCAACCCCAGTCTGGCATTCGAAGAGAAAAGATTAGTGTTGCGCGAATGGACTACGAAGCTCAGCCTAAGAATTCCCTCCAGATGCAGGACAGCCTCAACATTCCAACAGCATGCATTGGCCAGTCCAACACAATTCCAGACTCAATCTCTCCTGCTCCTCCTGCACCCGCCAATGGAGAATCGTATACGACCACCGAACTCACAGCTCTTTTCAGCTCCCTCGAAACCCGTCTGACAGGTTTCGCCGAAGCATTGCTAGGCGTAGGCGAATGCCTGGACTCTTTGCAAATACAGATCAAGGAGCTTCGTCAGAACGTCAATGGGAACAAAAGAGGCGAGGAGAGTGAGTCTGACTCCGAGGCTGAAGTGGAACCCAAGGAGCAAGGGACAGAAGGTGCTGGCGCCAATGAACACGGCTTTGGTGGCGAGGGTAGTGGAAATGTGGGCATGGAGAGCGTGGAGGAGGAGGAGAGAAGGGTGATCGATGGACCGAGAACAGTAAATACGGAGACCGATGCTGATGAGAATGGGCTTGGAAACATGATCAGCGGGTTTGTGTTCGGTAACGATGAGCCAAAAGAGTCTGCGTCTTGATCGTAGACTGTCCAGTATCTTAGCAATACGTCGATCTGGTACAGTCTGCCAAAACTACGTAAGTGACTCGACATGATGTGTCCGAGAAAAGGGAAGGGAGAGGTTTCGTAGGAGAAGTTGGTTCACATTTTGAGTCCACCCCTAAGCCACAATGCGAAAGGGTATCTATGCATTTTGCACATACACATGGTCGCTGAAGAATTGATTAAATCGCTTTGTCGTAGCCGTCCTGATTATCCTGTGGAGAGTCGGCTGACCTCCTTCAAGTATCGGCCTCCTCAACCGCTTCCGCAAATTTCACCTTCTTGCCATTGCCATTCGTAGCTGCGGCGGTATCCCCGTCATCAGCTTTTCGCTTTCCCTTGCCTTCGGCTACTGGTGCAGGTTGTGTCTCCGCCGGCTTCGGCTTCTTCTTCTTCTTCACCATGCCCGTCAAGTCATTGGCTTTCGCCGTTGCCTCTTGTATCCGCTTCTGCTGCTCTCCCTTGCTCTCGCCCAGCAGAGAGCCCAGGATACCTCGCATGGCCTCTTCTTCCCCTCCAGGTGCGCCGGCTGGTCCTAGGTTCTGCATTGCGGAAAGCGATGTTGCGGGTTTGCGAAGGTCCTCCAGACGAGTCTCCATTTCGCCGACCATCTCTTTCACATCTGCGAGCGACTTCTTCATATCTGCAGCTTTTGCATCGTCTAGCGACGGGAGCGAAGCCTCCTCCTTGGCGATCCGCGCTCGACACGATGCGATGGCGAGCTCCATCTCCTTCGCCGCGTCTTCCCGCATCACTTCATCAACTTGCGCAACCTTGTTCTCTCCATTGGCATCTTCTTGCGTAGATGTTACTGATGCAAACTCCAACGCGAGTGAGAGCTTGAAGTGTGCTTCCGCGATGAGGGAATTCTCTTCGGGATATAGTTGTAGCTTCAACGCCAACGAATCTCGCGTGTCGTTGATGGCATCTGCAAAGCGTTCGTTTTCCAGCGCGATCTCGGCCTGCAAGTCGTGTGTGTCTGCCAATCGTTCTTTGATCTGCCGCACTTCGAGCTTCTCTTCTGTCGACTTGTCCTTCGCCTCCTGTAGGGACTCCAACTTTCGTGTCAACAATATGCGCGCCATGTCGAGCACTTCGAAGGCGATCGCAAAGTCATCCTCCTCTTCCTCACCATCCTCCCCACCTTCTCCATCCTCATCATCGTCTTCGCTATCGGTGAAGTTGTCGTCGCCCGAGATTTGAAAGAAGGGATTGCTGCTGTTGCCTGGCTTCGTCGTTTCTTTTGTGCCCTCTGCGCTGCTCTCTGCCACGATGCCATCCTTGCTCTCCACTGCAGCCTCCACGACATCCTCAGCCAGCTTCTGCTCACCACTCTTGATGGCATCGCCAATCAGACTGCTGCTGCCTCCTTCACCATTATTCTCTTTCTTGACGACCTTGCGCTTCTTCTTCTTGGGTTCCTCGCTGCTTGCGACTTTTCCGCCAAGCACGTCTGAATTTGCGACGGCAACATGGTAGAGGCAGCGACCGTATTGATACAACAGATCGGCGTTTTCGATCGACATCTCCCCATTGACTTCATCCTGCACCTCGCAAGCATCGGCGTATCGCTCGGCGGCGGCGTTGTAGTTTTTCAGCGCATACTCTCTCGTAGCCTCTGCTTTCAGCTGTTCCAGGTTGGCGGGCAGATCTTGGGCTGTTTCGGCATCTGCTTGTTGCGCGACTTCGAGTTCTGGATCGGTAGACATGTCGTCAGTGGTTTGTGCAATAGAGATGAACGTTGTCGTGGATGCGTAAGAAAGCAGCTGCGAAGTTGCGAATACAACAAGAAGCTGGAAGCTGCAAGATGCGACGAGACAAACGCGACTTCCTGACGTGACGCGAAACGCACGGGTCACTAGTGAAAGTGGCAGGCGCGTCCCACTACGCGTGTCGTGTCGAGAGTCTGATGATGCACTGATAACACGGGCAACAACATTGTCTGCCTGCAACGACATGGCGAATCCCCCGAACACGACGCAGAATCCGTTCTCGTCGTCGCCAGCTTTTGGCACCCCCGCCCACCCATTTCCGCCCACCGCCAGCAAGCGACCCATTCCCGCCCCACCGGCATTCAAGCCTCAGATTGCGACTATCCTTCCTATACTGCTCCCGCCAACGATATTACGACCGCTTGCCTTCAGGACTTTCACGAAAAAGCATAACCTTACACTCAATTCTTCCGCACTTCAAGCATTAGCCACATTCATCGGCCGGCATTGTGGCTCAGGATGGCGAGAAGAGGGAACGGGAGAGAAAGTGTTGGAGGAGGTGGCCAAATTGTGGAAGGCTGAGAACGGCCCCGTCATCGTCGAGGACGGCAAAATGCTGCAGACAATTTTGAAAACGTTAGAAGGGTGCATGAGTGGTGGCAGAATTGGGACACCAAAGAGTGGGAACAGCTTGAATCCAAGCCGACAAAACAGTTTCACATTTGGCAACGACTCTGCGATAGATCTGCTGGGCGAACGACCAAGTTTGGAGCGACAAGGCAGCTCTTTTGGTTTGAGTACTCTGAGGGTGCAAAGTCCAGCTCTCGGTGCCGAGGAAGAAGAACATGGGAGTCAAGAGCCAAGGAACTGGTTGAAGGTCATCAGTGCCTTCGAGCAGCCTCGTTTCACCTACGACGCAGGGAAGAAGCATTTCATGAAGATCGAGGCCAAGGCTACACCGTTCCCAAATCCGAGACAGAAGACGGCTGTGTTCAAGGAACGATTCAACATTATATACCAGAGACTGCTGCGAAACCCAGCATTCCAGGCACCCTCACTATCGGCCGGCGTGCCAACGCTTAAGAGGCAAGGCACTGTCACCGAGAGGACTTTTTACAAAATCACGCCTGTTGCGAATCTCTTAGGAAGAGGTGGCAGCTCACATCTGCTCCTTGGCATGCTGGTTATAGCACCGACAGGAATGCTGGCACTCAACGATCTGAGTGGGAGCATTACACTAGATCTGCAACACGCTACAAGCATGCAGGAAGGCCAGCCCTATTTTTGCCCGGGCATGATCGTGCTTGTAGACGGCGTGTACGAGGAGGACTGGGCTGGTGCTGGTTCGAGCGGACTAGGGAATACCGGAGGTGTTGGAGGGACGATCGGCGGCAGATTCGTGGGCTTCGAGATCGGAGGTCCACCCGTAGAAAGGCGCGACATCTCGCTGGGAGTAAACCTGAAAGCAGATGACCTCGGAGGAGGATTTGGCTGGACAGACTTTCTCGGCTTGGGATCCGAGCGTGCTGTGGGAACACGGATGAAAAAGCTGGAATCACGACTCATTGGACCAGAGTCAGACATCGAAGACACTGCTCGGAAGATGGTCATCCTATCAGAGGTTACGTTAGACCAACCTTCAACTCTTTCAGCTCTGCGCAAGCTACTCGAACAGTACGAAGCGGTAGAGCAACCGCCCATGGGCTTTGTACTGGCAGGCGATTTCTCAAGCAAGGCGGCAATGGCAGGTGCCGGCACTGGTTCAATCGAATACAAGGAGCTCTTCAATGAGCTTGCGGCTGTCTTATCAGACTTTCCAACTTTGCTTCGCAATTGCACATGGACGTTTGTGCCTGGCGACAACGACCCATGGGCATCTTCTTTCAGCGCAGGCGCAAGCACATTACTCCCTCGCGAAGGCGTTCCGGACCTCTTCACGAGCAGAATCAAGCGCGCATTCGCGAACGCCAAAGCTGAAATCGGAGTCAAGAAAGGCGAAGTGGATGGCGAAGCAATCTGGACGAGCAATCCGACAAGGCTCAGCTTGTTTGGGCCTGCTCATGAAATTGTTGTGCTCAGAGACAACATCTCTGGTCGCTTCAGGCGGAACGCAGTTCGCTACGGTCAAGCCATACGACAGGAAGAGTCGCAACATGATAGTGCTGTTGCGCTGCCAACACAAATCGACGAAGATCTGGCGATGTCGGGTGCTTTGCCAACAACAGAGGACGATGGACTAGAGAGCACACAAATGGCCATCGATACCGACTCACCACCAGCTGCGTTGGCGGAGACTGTTCCATCGGAGTCATATAACATCCAGGAAGCAAAGCGTTTGATTCTGTCACTCCTGCCACAATCGACCGTGTCGCCGTTCCCACTGACCGTACGACCTGTGCACTGGGACTACGCGCCTTCTGCGTTGACTTTGTACCCACTGCCGCATGCGTTGGTAGTGGCAGATGCCGAAGCTCCTCCTTTCTCCATCACTTACGAAGGCTGCCATGTCATGAATCCTGGCAGGCTCGTAGAGGGCGGAGGAAAGAGGAAAAAGGTTCAGTGGATCGAATATGACACCTGGACCAAGCGCGGTGGCGTAAAAGAACTTTGGATAGGTTGAAAGAACGTACTTGCCGCAGTTCTTCACTTCCAAGCAAGCACCTCCGTTGCCAGGGAGAGGGTTGCACATGCTCTGTCGGTATTGAGAGCAGCGCATAACGAAGTAGGCACCATGGCTGAGCATTGCCTTGCAGGAGCAAACGACGATAGCTGCCATTGAAATGATTTTCCTGTCCTGCGACAACCATCTACATCGACACCCTCCTCTTCGCATCCCGTCTGCATTCGTACGTCAGTCTTCACAGCTTTCAGCTATTGCCATCACTATACTTCGCCGACCATACGACGTCCTTTCAGCAGAGAACATATCGACATCATGAGCTATTTACTGTCAAACGGCAACGGCGTCAATGGCACTGGGATCAATGGTAATGGTGCAAGTGGCTCGTCTTCGGCAAGCCCTTCGGGCGCTCGACGATATTCTGATCCAGCAGAGCTTGCACGAGCGGTCGGAGGAACCGTACGGCAGCATATGAGAGACAACAGAATGGACATTGAAGGGCTACCGGGTCCCAGCAATACGCCTCTCGAAATATCCGCGGCTGAAGATGATGTGCAAGAGTCAAGCGCCAGCTCGCCATCGCTAGCACCCCTTCGTAGAAGCGTTCAGCGAGCACTATCGCACACTGAGTTGGGGCGACTACAGAATGACATCAAACAGATCAGAGACCGCCACGCGCAAGATCACGACACGATTCTGGCGTGGCTTCGTCGAATTGACAGAACCGTTCATCGCATTGAGCAGAAGCAAGAAAGGATGACGGCCATACGGGTACCGTCTTCGAATGCTCGAGCCAGAGCTGGCGCATCCAGTGGACCACAGCCTCAGGCCGTGGTTGTGAATGAGGACGAGAATGTGGACAAGGCTCGGCAAGACAGTGCTGCCACGAGTGAGAACACAAACCCTCCCCGTCGCCAAACCGGCTTGTCGTGACGAGTCTGCATACAGTTGCAATTGCACCGCAACAGGTCGTCGGCGCTGGAATCATGCGCTAACAGGGCACCCAGATGTACCGAATACCCGGAGGCCAGCTCAACCCGTCGACAGCAGCTCAGATAGCGGCGTGCCCGTCATTCCGAGGCGCAGGACAGCAACATTCATCGTTGGACCAGACCACAGCCAGGAAACCACCGAGGCCGACACCCCTGAAGTTCAAGCAGTCTTGCTTCCCGACGGGATAGTGCCAGTACCAAACCAGCCTCTCGATCAACAACAGCCGGAAGGAGAACCACGCGACGACTCTGACACTCTCCCTGCGCCGTCGGCGTCATGCGCAAGGCTCTCATCAGCCGCAGCCCAGGATCCGGAGACTTCGTCGCCTGACACGGAATCCTCGCATGTCGTGGAACCTTCGCCATCCTCTTCCAGCATCACCACTCCTCGACCAAAGGGCAAAGAGCGCGTCAACGAGCCCGGACCATCCGGTACCAGCAACAGCACCAGTGACGACGACGGCCGCCATCTCGTGCACGAACAGGCTACTCCTGGTGCCCAAGCTGCTTCTCACCCTCCGGCACAGCCTGGCTACTTCGATCCAACAACAGGCATCGATTCGGGAGTGTCGGAGGAGGTGTATAGAGAGTATCTGGTGCAGAAGGAATCTAGCGAGGACAATGAGGGAACCGAGGATGAGGGGATCATTGGGAGTCTTTTCGACTGAGGAACTGGTCCAGTCAGCGGCATCGGTTTGGGACTTTGAGACTTGACTTTCGTTGAAAATTTGGTAGAGTAGAAATGACTGTCGTGGAATAGTGTCGAGAGCCGAAGCTTGATTCATATTCGTACCGCTGTCGCTCATCTGCTGCTCTGGCTTGCGCCATCGGCTTTTGCATCTATTTCCAACATAAGCAGCGGAGATCTGCCGGTCAAAATCTGGTGATGTTTCTATCCCCTACATGTGGTATGGGACAAGTCTGCGCTCTCAGGCTACCCTTGTTTGAAAGTAGTATGTGATGGTCTATGTGTGGAAGGCAAATGTTCGACTTATTACCGTCAATGCAGAGACGATAAAAAGGCTGTGTCCTGCCATCCTGGTAGCTTTCTGCTTCAGAGTGCGCAATTAGAGCGGATCTTCGCGTCTGAGACTTCTACTTTTGGTCCGCGAGCTTTGATGCGCAAAATTTGACGGCTTCCATTTCACATGAAGAGCAGACTGAACGGCCGCCGGCTCCCATGTGTAGCTATTTCGACATCTTCCTCGCTAACTCGTGAGTATCGGTCGGATGTGACGGGAGTTGTTCCGGATTGGGTGCTTGCGTCATCGTGTTGTTGACGTACAGCTTCGCTGTTAGCATATTGAATTTCAGGTCGGACGATGACGTTGAGTTCTTGCCTAGTAGGATTGGTACGTCGTCGAGCCACTAGCCGAGTCTCTACACGATCGATTTGGATTCGCATAAGGTTCGTGACGGCTTGCCAGGTTTCCGGATGCTGCGTGCCATTTACCTCTCTGCAAGTCTCTACTGCTCTCGCTTGCAGCTTCTCTAACTTCTCATATATCACTGTGGCTTCGCCAAATTGCCCTTGCCCCACATACATCCTCGCGAGGTCGTCCATGCTGTTCATTGTGGTACTATGGTCTATACCCTGCTTCGCCGCTTTCTTCTCTATGAGTTCCTTCAGCAATGCCTCGGCTTTCGTCCATTGCTTCCGTTGACAATATGTCGTAGCGAGCACATCTATGCTTTCTAGTATTTCGGGATGATCTGCCCCTAGCGTCACGCTTTTCGTCTCTAGTACTTGCTTTAGTAATGCCTCGGCCTCCTCCCATCGATGTAGACAGTGATACGTGACAGCGAGCGACCCCGTGACCCTCAGTGTGTCGCGGTGCTCGGGCCCTTGCTTCGCTCTCCTCTGCTGCAGAACCCGACTCCATGCCCGCACAGCGTCTTCGAATTGTCTTCGTTGGCAGTACGCGTCAGCGAGGGACTCCAGCGCTTCTAGCGTTTCTAAATGGTCCCAGCCGAGCGCTTCTATGGATGATTTCACTAATTTCAAGTTTAGATCCCCGGCCTTCTGCCACTGTTTTTGCTCTTTATATTGATCCAGAAGGACGTTCATGGTGGCAAGTGAGTCGGGGTGATCTTGCCCCAGCTTGCTCTCCGTCTTGTCTAGAACTTGCAGCAATATTCTCTCTGACTCTTTGAAACGTCCTTGCCGATCATAAATTAAGGCAAGTTCATGCATGCTGTCCAGATAGCCGTGATCATCAACCCCTTGTGACGCCGCCGTCAATTCTGTGACCTCCAACTGCAACGCCTCTGCTTCTTTCAAGCGTCCTAGACATCTGTACGTGACAGCAAGATTATGCTGGTAGGCCAGGGTGTCATAGTGTTTTTTTCCTAGCTTCAGCGAGCTTCTTTTTAACAGGTCTAGGCTCATCTCCTCTGCCTCCTTCAATTTTTCCTGGCTTTGCCACACGCGCACAAGCAGGCTCTGCTTGCGCATGGTACGGTGGTCGTCCTTGCTTTCGAGATTTTCCAGCACAAGGCGCAATGCTCTGGCAATCATACTCTCAGCCAGATCAAGGTCAAATATCCGGAAGTGATAGTAGCCAGCTCGGCACATCAGCTCGGCCCACTGGAGGATGACCTGTCTGGAGGAGTTCGACTTCTGCTCCAATGCGCACTGCACGTGCGGAAGCAGGCTTCGACACATCTGCCAAGTCTTGTACTTGCCAGAGGGAAATACCCCAGAAAGATTGCAGATGAATCGTCCTTGAACAAGATCGTATCTGCCTTTATCCTCGATCCACAGCTGTGTTGCGTCCTGTACCAGCCGGTGCATCGTCCAATCAGTATCGCTGGTTGTCGTCGAGATGAACGAGAATCCGAGTAACATCGCAATGTCCTCCTCAAAGCCCTCGTCCGCGACACTCATGTTGTCGCTATCCCTGTCGTCCTTGGTCGATCCGTTGCGGAACTTGAAAGGACGGAGAAGGCGCTCCGGAATCGCCTGCCGATCACACATACTCATTAATGACAACAGTTCAGTTGCCGAACTCCTTTCACGCGATATGTACTCAAATGAGATCTGCCATGTTGTGATTACTGATGCGCTCGCTTCCCAGTCGCGATCTGGCAGTCGGGCATCTCGCCGGAGGAGCTCGCTCCGTGATTGGCGATTTATCTCGATTTTGTGCAGGTAATGCTCAACGGAGCTGCGGCGTCCCCTCTCGCGAATATAAGATGCTGCCTGGGACATGGCGAGTGGGATGAAGTCCAAAGCAGTGGCCAGTCGGTCGTAATCGTCTCGCCCGTGCGGTCCCAGTCTCTTTTCTAGGAGCAGATTCGCGTGCTGAGCATCCATCGGTTCTACTGCAATAATGAACTCGTCGTAGACCAGCTGCTGCGCAACTGTCTTTGACCTTGTTGAAACCACCACTGAACCATGATCGCACATCGGAAAGTAGTCGGTCAGCCGGCGTCGTGCGCCTGGGTTGGTGCGAGAAGATGCGGAAGCGTCAACATCGTCGAGATTGTCCAGTATTGCAAGCCACTTTCCTTTGCTCTTGTCGCCGAGCCATTGACTGAGCAGTTCCAGTAAATCTTTACTCGGGTCACTTCGTCCGCGAATTTTCAGTCGGTCTGCAACATCTTTCACACTCTGTTGTACACACGCCGCGTTGTGGGCAGATATCCATATTATCCATGTGTTTGGCGATTGCGCATGCACTGAATCTGCATATTCAACTGCCAGCTGCGTCTTACTGCCACGTGTAAGCGTCTCTCGCGTGTGGTGGACATTGGCCTGCCCACCCTGTCCCTCCCAGTCCGACCACCGCTACGCGGGCTCCGGGCACCGAGGCCTTCTTCGCGACCTCGTCCAGGAGCGTCTTTCGCGACACATAGTTGGGATCGCGGAGGAGAGGAACGGTGGAGCAGGGGAGCGGCGGGGTTTCGAGTCGTTCTATAATGGAACAAGTGTCAGCCTTCGCTTGAATGGAGCAGGTGAAGTTCACCATGCTGACCGGGGGCAAGGTGGAACTCGGCCGAGATTGGTGCGAAACTCTGGCCCACCTGGAGACCGCTGTTAGCATCTCCAAATGCAATGGACGATCCTGCGGTCGTCATGATGCCTCCCGAGATGGATTTCGGTGACTTCGCATCGAAAAGATGAGTGTAGCACAGCTCAGCCTTGCTCATCCTCCGTCTGGTCGCAGCCTGATCGCAGCCTGATTGCCTTCATTGCCGCCGTGGCTTGCGGCTGAGGGGTGCAGCATGCGCAGCACGCTGCGCCCTCATTGGCGCTTGCGGTCTGCTATATCCTCTGCGACGGCAGCTTATGAGTTGTGATCACAGTCCCATCATTGTCTCGGCATGGCAGACGCCCTGAGCGTGGCCGCCGGCATTGTCAGCCTAGCGGTACCAGCCTTGCACGGAGCTCGAGTTCTTCTCAACGATCTCGAAAAGATCATAAATGCGCCAGATACCGTCAAGCGGCTGAAGGAAGAAGCCAACTCCATTATCAAAGATTTGAGCTTGCTCAACGACATTACAGAATCAGTATGGGCTTCTCTGGGTGCCAACGTGGCCGATCAGTCCAAAGCGACCATACAAAGCTGTGAGGAGGCCTGCGACACGATTCGTACGGATATTCTACGATGGACGAAGCGCTCTGCTGGAGGCAAGCTGTCCTGGCTCGACCGAGTGAAAGTCGGCTTCTTTCGCGATCACCAGCTCCAAGCATACTTCGACCGGCTTCAAACTCATAAGCTGAGCTTGCAGTCGACCGTGGGGATCGCAACCTTGTAAGCTGGGATCCGCAGGGAAGAGAGCATTACTGATTGATTGCCAATAGATATAGCTCCATTCGCAACTCGCAAATGACAGCTGAGCTGCGGAACGAAGTTACATCACAGCGAGATCAACTCGTAGCTGCAAGCGATGCTACTTCAACAGAAGTTGCGCTAGTGCAGCGTAGACTGGAAGAGTTACAACTGCGTCCACTGTCAGAGCCTGCTTCTGGCAACGAGGATGCTGATGAGAACGACCGAGACGCCACTGCAACGAATCTGGAACACCTGCTGGAAGCACTCAAATTATCGCAAACACTCTTACAGGAATTATTGTCGAGATCAGAGCCTGCTGAAGTCGAGCGCAATGCCCAAAGGAGTGACACTACGACGAACATCACTTTCGGTACGAATCTGAAAGGCATGCAAGTTGGCGTCAGTCATGGTCAGATCAACTTCAGCAGCGGCAGATGAATCGTCTTTCCTGTCGCACGGCGACCGCATATTTCTTCGGGCTGGGATAACAGTATTTGACTTCAAATCATGGTTGGAAGCCATTGACACCCACACTCCACAGTCTCTGAAGATTTCATTGTTTTGGCACCCGATTGACGCAGTGTTCATTCTAGTAAACTCGGCAAATCTTGAACTTTGGCTAGTTGACGAAAGTTTCTGTGATAGTCAAACACGAACTCTCTTCGTCCGATCTCAACGATAATTGAGGTGAAAATTCGATGTATTGGACACTTAGTCAAGCGGTTCCCCCGTTTGCTCTTACTGCATCGAGAGCGTAAGGTGAAGAAGACAAATGAACTTCAGTATGTATGATGCTGTTGCCACTGCAGACCCTCCTGCCGTCGTTGTCTCAGCCGGAATACCACTCGTTGCTGATTGCTGACTTTGCGAGAAGGGAGTAATCGAGCCAATAGTCTCGCTCGTGCTCGTTCGCCCGTAAAGTAGCGAGACAGTCGATGTCTTGTCTCCTTGTGCAGCCGGCTTCCCACCTGTCGAAGTTCCAGTTCTAGTCCGAGTCACTGTTGAGGTCAATCTCAAGGTTGAAGTGGCGATCGATCCCGCTACCGGGACAGTCAAGCCTGAGGTCGACGTGCAGCCCCAGTTGGTAAGGGTGACTCCATCGCCATACCGTTTGAACAGCACACAATACTGCGAGTCGGTCTCTGTACTGTATCTTCTGTCAGTCTATATATTGCGGCTAATTTTTCGGATAGGACACACCATGCTTGTAGCCTAGCATTCGAAGAACAGTCATCGTCGCATCCTGCAGAGTAGTCGTTGCAGGCGCTGTAGAAATTACATGCCGTCAAAGCTGTCGATGAACCGATAGCCACTGTTGATTCGCAGCAACCAAAAGCCCCAGCAGTAGGTTGGAGGGCACAATACGACGGGCAGGTGAGCGTGTTATCTGCACTTCGATCAGCTTATTTTCTGTCGTCGCTCTTGGTCAATTCAGCTGACCGGCGTCGATGTAGCCGCAAATCGAATTCGGTGCAGCACTCTGCCGCTTGTGAAGCCAATTATGCGACTGCAAGTCTACAGTCCGAATGGAATCGAAAGCATAGCCAATGTCGTTCTCGTACGACCCGTTGCTGATCATGGTGCCTCTCGCAGGAGTTGCTGCGATGAGAAAAGCCAGGCAAGTCCAGAAAGTCTCGAAAGCGCGAATGCGCATCATGGCTAACTCCAAGGACAATCTGCAACACAAGAAATCTGGCGGCCGCTGGCGGGCAAGAAATATGGAAGGATTTGCGAAGTAGCTTTTGTCAGGCCTCATTCCGCAGGCTGCAGCCATCTATTGACTGGCTTGCGGTAAACGCCTCACGTCGATGCAACGGAGTCGCACACACTTCGTTTCGTCCTTCGACTGTACGACTGCACCAGATCCTGATAGACGGCAAAAGTGCCCGATGGTGGACGTGGTAACCCGCCAACTTGACCTTGTTGCATGGATGTGAAACACGTCCACATCACGGTTCCGAAATATGATTGCATAGGCTCTTGACCGGTCGAACGTTTCCCTCAAACCGAAGTGAGTTCCCCGTACCACAACATGACGGGCAGCTGCACGAGTTGCTCAGCCTCGCATCCTAGATTAGCTCTCATGAGCTGCAGATCGTGGCTTGGTTGTGTAACATGACCGGCTTCGGTTCAAGGTCACATCTTCTACTATTGGAACTCAATCCTTTCTGTCGAACAACGCTCATCAGTCCCTTGGAAATTCCAGAAGCAAGTATGTCGCTCTCAGAGAACACAATTCGATACTCTCAACTCGGGACTTCTCATGCCTGGAGACCAGGTGCATTGCGACAATTTCCTGTTCTTGGAGTAATTCAGCTCGTGGGCGTCGTGCTGGGTATCTGCGCGGCCATCACAATTCTCATCGTCTCTGATCAGGCTCTCATATCCGACTGGAAATATTCGCCAGCTGTGTACCTGACCATATCCTACACGATTAGCAACTTTCTACTCGCTGCTGCTTTCGCTCAAGGGGTTACGGTAGGCCGAGTAGTTCCGCTATTGCTTTGTATGCTTAGCTGACTGCTTCTTTCTCAGCTTACATGGTGGAACAAAGCAATTAAAGAAGGCACCGTTCTGGGCGATCTTCATCGATACCATGCTCAGGGCACAGCAGCCTGGGCAGCGCTTACTGCCGGAAAACATTTCAATTTCATTGCATTCGCAACCCTGTTTGTGACGTTGACACCAATCAACGGCCCGCTACTACAGCGTTCATCGACTGTTGGCTCAAAGTCTCTTCCTTCCCAGGCGAATTTACAGATACCCATCACTCGTTCGCTCCGCGATGGCACGGGCGTGGTCTTTGGACGTGCTTTCAAGGTAGCACTCTTCAGTCAGCCCTTTAAGGACGTCGTGCAGGTAATGCTAATTTCCAACATTCAATTGTCCATTTGCTGAATGTAAACAGGCCTATTACGGCGGAGAGTCCATCGTCGCGAACAGCACAGGTTGCCCTGGAGATGCAACGTGCACAGGTCGCCTGCCAGGAGCAGGTATTGCGGTCAATTGCTCCACTGCCAGCGTGGCATACAACCTGAGCATGGAAGTCATCGGTGCCGACGGCAAGATCCAACGAAATCCCAACCAGACAGACGTGTTTGTAAGCACCTTTTCCTGGGATTCGTTTTCTCCCGGCAATATTTCGCTGTACCTTAAATTCAAAGACACCTCCGCAACAGCGGGCGAACTTGTGGTCAAAAAGTGCTCCCTACA
>JAASLH010002675.1:0-27850 GCA_013365245.1 Cercospora brassicicola | reverse complement strand
TGTCTTGGTAGAGGGTAGCAAACCTCCGGGCCAACCTTCCATGCCAGCAATCTGCCCATCCCACCGCACACGGCGGCATCCCGATCACGAGCATAGACCTCCTTGAATCCAATCGAATCGAGTCGCAACCAACCCGCTCGGAGAATTATGCCTCTCCACCTCCTTGGCAAAAAATCATGGAATGTCTACAACACAGCAAACATCTCTCGCGTCCGCAAAGATGAAGCCGAAGCGCAAGCCCGAGAAGAAGCTGCTGAGCAGCGAATGCAAGAGGAAGATGCTGCGCGAAGGATAGCAATTCTGCGAGGCGAAGCTGTGCCTGACATACCTGCTGTTGAAGATGAGGAGCAACAACGTAGCGACCGACGCCGAGAAAAGAATCTCGGTGAAGACGAGACGTACGCTTCTCGAGACCGCAAACGGAAACGTCGGCGCGGAGAAGATGACACAGAGCGGGATATGCGGTACGCGATAGAGAATCGTGAGAGGGGAGAGCGAGCGAGAGAGACACTTCTCCAGGGACAAAAGCATCTTACACCTCGTGCCACTGCTGCCGCTGAAGCTCCTTTACAAGACCACGCAGGCCATATCCAACTCTTCGCACCTCCCGATGAGAAACAAATCCGTGCAAAACAGAAAAATGAAGAAGCCGAAGCGGAGAAAGCGAAGAAACGTAAACGTGAAGAAGATTTTGTGATGATGAAATTCAGTAACGCTGCTGGGTACAACAATGGAATGCAGAAACCTTGGTACGCTGCAGCAGATACTACTTCTCAGCCTGAAAGTGCTTCGCCGAATGAAATCATGCTCGCTGAACTGAAGAGTAAGGACGTCTGGGGGAATGAAGATCCTCGAAGGAAAGAACGGGAAACAAAGAGGATTGTTTCGAGTGATCCTTTTGCTATGATGCAGAGTGCGCAGAAGCAGTTGAAACAGAGTGAGAGGGATAAAGAGGAGTGGGAGAGGAGAAGGAAGAAGGAATTGGAGGAGTTGAAGAGGGAGCAGCAGAGGACGAGGAGAAGAGGAGATGATGAGGAAAGTCTGGATGGGTTCAGTCTAGATGCTCCAGCGAAGGATGAGAAGAGCGACAAGCACAGGCATCGCCATCGGCATCACCACAGGAGACATCGAAGTCGGTCGAGAGACCGAGAAGGAAGAGATCGCAGGCGACACCGTAGTCGATCGCGTGAGCGGGATGGTGATCGTGAGCGGCGGAGGAGTCGATCGGCAGATCGTGCTGAAAGGCATAATAGAAGCCATCGTCACCGACATCAAGAGTGATAGAAATTGGCAAAGTCGTTTGAATTCAATGATACCCCACACGCATATAGACAGTTTTTGGAAGAAATAATTGCGACACGATTCCCGCGAGGCATCAAATTCTCTCCCAAGCTTCGCATGTAGCCTCCGCCTTTATCGAAGGACACTGTGAATGAACGTGTCGAACCACTGTTGCCGGCCAGTAGGACCTGCGAATTTCGGAGAGCATGCCTAGCAGTCCACTGATATTCGTCCGCATTGTTCCCATCTTACCTGTGCGCTCCACCACTGCAACGCTGTTGTCCTGTGGCGCCCATGACCAACCACTTGCCAGCTCTCTCCTCACTGTGAGGACGTCGACTTGACCTCTGAAGGTCGCTGTCGCTCTCCTCTTCTCATCGCCGCGCACTTTGCTGTGCCACGCGGTGATCGGATCCGGTTGAAGGATGGAAGGATCGTGATAGGTAGTCATGCCACGGACCGGTCAGGATGTGACTCATTGTGGACAGACTGGCGGCGAGGAGTTTCGAGGCTGTGCAGGAATGCCTTCGGTGAGAGGATGAACCTGGCGCGGATGGTGTTGGCCTTCGGCGAAGGTCAAAGGTATGGTTGTATCGTCGCCGGCTTGGAGATGCTGTCCACGCTGGCCATAGCTGTGCCGCAGAAATTTTGGTCATGACGGCTGAGCGAAGCTGTCCGGACTCGAGAGGGTTGGACGTTCGGTGAGGGCGAGGGCGACGTGTCCGAGTGTCTGTACTGATCAGCGAGCGCCATGAAGAGCGCTGGCCATTGTCGGCAGTGAGCTTCAGAGACATCAAATTTCCATGACTGCGAGCTGTGCCAATTCCGCCGAGTCCGTTGTGCGTTGGATTTCGACCGCCGCCTCTTCTCCAACTCGAGGCCTGCTGGCGACGAGACTGATGAAAAAGTTGATTCGCGTCAGCCGGCGGTAGTGGAAGGCCAGCGACACGGTGCCTCTGGACATGAGCAAGCTCAGCGGCCCAGTGACTGGTTCAAAAAATAAGAATAATCTTGAATGTCACCGTAGTGACGTTTCAGAGATTAAACTGAAAAGAACAGATACTACACTTGATCTTCCGGGCTGTTAGCAGTGTATCAACACGTTTGGAGGGTGGGTGTTGACATACCTAAGCCAAAAGGCAAAGAGAGCTAAAGAGAAAAGAAGAGGAAGTTGGAAGGAGAGTAGAAGGCTTTTATGCTGTTCGCGCTAGCGGCTGAATCAATGCTTGGCGGCCGCCGATTGGCCGGCTTCCAAACTTCTCTGATTGGCCAGGCAGCAGTGCGATTCTGTGACTGTGACTGTGACTTCAGGCACTCCCTCCTCGACTGAGGCATCGCACCAGGCTCGTTCCCCACTGATGAACAGTACGAAGAGGAACAACGCAACATCCTCGGCAAGTTGCCAGAGGAGGTCTCAGCAAAAGGATCCGGATAGCCGACACTCCCTGAACCAACGTTCAACCTCGCAGAGTTACTTCACGATGCCTACGTCCATGAGAACAAGACCACGAAGAAGTGGGACGTTTCAGACGAGATTGACGGCGATGAACACACAGCGCCCCAATTGGTCAGCATCCCTGTCGAGCACCTTCAACGCTTGACTGCCGAACAGCTGGTGTCAGTTATTCAGCAATATCCAGAGGCCCTTCACGTCATCTTCCGCCAACTCGAGTTGGATGTTCGAGATATCTATCACGAAGCCACGGTCCTTGGAGAGGCTAACGAGTTGAACAAGAAGAAGTATGCGGAAACAGCTGCAGCCTTGCAGCGCGCACATACCTACTCAGGCGCACTCGAAGTGCAGAACAAGGAGAAGCAGGAGCTCTTTGGTAAATTCAAGAAGAAGAGTCCTACTTCAAGTGATGTGGCCCAGTACCAAGAAAATGAAGAGAAGATGAAGAAGTACGCCACACAATACCGCAACAGCTGCAAGGCCGCAGAGGCCAAGCTCAAGGACGCCGAATCGAATGTAGCTCAACTGCAAGCCGCACTCGCTGACGCAACCATTGACCCGGAGGCTCCAACCCAGCAGGACATGGATGACCTCCGTACTCGGATAGCACAGCTCGAAGGAGAACTTACTGACACCCAATGCGGCCGGCCACCTTCGCGCACCAATTCTCGTAACCGCCGCTCGTCCTTGTCGCGATTCCTCTCTCGTCGCCGCCGCGGAGAGTCACGTTCCCCTAGCCCTCCTGGCGACGGAGGTGACGGCAACAAGAAGACGCCAACCGACCTCACCAACCAAGGTGGCGACCCAGCTTCCTCTGATGATGAGTCCTCTTCCGGCGATGACAAGGGCAAGAAGAAGTCCAAGAAAGCCCCGAAGGAGACCAAGCACATCGCCAGCGACGATGGACCAGACGAGGGCCCAGACCCAGTCAGCTACGATCCAACGCTTCATGAGGAGTTCAGAACCTCCCGAGATGTAGACAAGCCGTCTAAATTGCAAGGAGACCGCGACAGTAAGGGACAGATCATTGGTTTCTCTCTCGACACTTGGTACGCCCAGCTTGGCATCAAATTAGGATGTACTCGCTTTCGAGACGTCCCGTCCGCTCTCTGATACATTCATGGCTGTATGGACCCGGAGACTCTCGCTTACAAGATGATCAAGCCTTACATCCCTTAGGTTCTCTTGCGCAAAGACCTAACCGCCTCATCGAATCCATTCACATCCGTTCGCGCCATGTTTGACTTCATGGACACGCACTTCACCGAACATGACCGTGTAGAGAAGGCACAAGATGCTATGGACGCTCTCAAACAGGCTGATGGCGAAAACTTCAGCTCCTTCTACGCGAAGTACCAGCAGTACTCCGCCCGCAATAGATAGTTACTTGTATCACCCAAGACGAATCTCTTCGTGGATTGGTCCTGCTTCACTGAAAGCCTGCGCGTGGCAGACTCCCGCGCCAAGACGATATGAGATGCCGCCTCTCTCTTCGATCATCACGATATCGATCTGTTCCCGACGATCCGGCGTTCTTTCGAATCTGTTGATATCGAAGCATTTTTCAAAGACGATTAGCTCATTCGGCTGCAGCCCGTAAGCATTATGATCAGTCGAAGTCGTCGATATTTTGATACAACTGTACTTGGCAGGCTGCATCTCACTAGCAATTGAAGAGGGTACAAAGACTGTTCCCATCCAGGAACCATCATCGTCAGATATGACGAGTGCTTCGATACCTGCCACTCTGGCGACTTTTGTCTCCATATACCAGTCGGCATGGGGGTTCCTCTCGCCACAAACATGCAGTCGGGCGACGTCAGCTCGCATTATCAAGATCTCAGCGGAGCCATAGGCGTTCTTGAGCAGTCGTGGTCTGCATGCTTTCTGGAAGGAGAGCTTTTCTACTGGATGAGCATAAAAGCTGTGTGCTCCAGCTTTCTCGTGCCAAAATATGTAGCCTCGCCATTCGGCCCTTTCCCACTTCTGGTGGAGCGAGGAATGGTCAACACCGCGACATCGATCCATGGTGAACCAGGCATCTTTGGTATCGTGCATCAGTTCAAACTCCGAGACAGATAGTCTGCCTCCAAGATTGCCCGTAACAGGGCCAACCCAGCCGGCCCAAGACCACGTCGGATATATTGGTCGTTGTGTGTGAGGATCAATGCGTCGCTTGATGTCACCCATGGGCTGCCACAGCAATTCGGTATCGAGCTCATTCTTTGGCAGTCCGAAACGGAAGCCATCCCTGAATAGCGGAGTCAAGCGATTCGACACTCCAATGAAGGCATTTAAGATGTCCGAATGAAACGAGAGCTCCCGACTTGTGAATCGCTGTACAATAGTGGCATACACAGCGGTGTTAACGCATCCGACTGGAACTGCTTCGTCCAGGCTAGGATAGTCCACCTTCCACTTCTCAGCTCGATCCTCGCCTTCGCTCCAAACTCCAGTTGATGGCCTCAACGGCAGACTGTAAACATCTTCGCAGAGTTCGATCTCAGTGTGCTCGCACATGAAAGATACTTGGCTTGCCGAAATGAAGAGCTTGCGCTTCGCAAGGATGCGCTCTTGGTATGTCCAGGCACGCGTATTCCAGACAGACTGGTCGATGCTAGATTTACTGGTGGGTAGCCGATTCGCGAACTTCATGCCCTGCACACCTTCCACATGCTGATGAACGGCCCGGGTGCCGTGGCGAGTGCCTGGCAGTCCTGCATAAGCACTTGCACCATGACCTGCAACTATAGTCAATACCGCGAAGTCGTAGACCTTATCCATCGCTCTGAGCTCTGGCTCTTTGCTTGCCAGATCATCCTGCACCATACATAGTGCATCGATCCATAGGTATCGCTCGCCTAGCTTGCGAACCAATTCCATCGAATCAGCTATCGTTGCTGGTATCTTGTATGCAGATGCGGCCAATGATCCTTTCGACATGAGTTGGTCTTTGTTTTCCTGAAGTAGTTGGACCGGCTGCGGCCCGCCCCATACATAGCTTAATGCTAGATAGCAGTAGCCTTTGTCCTCCGTCTCCACAACACAATTGTCCAATACATCAAGCAAGTAAGTAGGCGTAAAATCTCCATCATCCGTGAAGACGGTCCGAGCTCGATCGCCATCATGTCCAGATCGATGATCCAGGCAATCGTCAAGCCAAGAGCGTACGAGCACAAAGTCCATTTCGTGCCCATTCATTCTTCTGCCTTCGAACGCTGCATGGCCGTCTTCATTCGCCAGCTTCTGGAAATGCATGGTTGGATATGTACCAGGCTCGAGCGAAACAGCCAGGTCAAAAAGCGAGAACGTATCACCATTCTTCGGGACTGAATGAAGCAGAGCCCTCAGACCTTCCACTTCAACGAGAGCATCCAGATCCAGAGCCAGTCGAAAACCCTCCACAACCAGCCGACAGAAAGCACAATGCGTTCTCTTAACAAGATCCTTCAAAGATCCCAAACAAAGCTCGCGTGCCTCCAGCCTGTGTGTGATCATATACTGGAAATTCAGATGTTGGCAGAAGTCGCAAAGTCCTTCGTCATTGTTCGATGGCAGATAATAAGGTTGCTGTGTAAGTTCTTCGTTGTAGGATACATCGTGGTTCTTCGTAGCAGAAGCATTTTTGGCAAGAGCCGCGTACCATTCGTCAGCAGAAGCGTAGCCCCAACGAGCTGCAATCTCGTCCTCAAGCGCCGCTAGTTCAGTCTCATCTGCGCAGTTGTCATACCTATCTCCGAGATCTTTGAAAGACAATTGTGTAAGGTCCAGATTCGACATCTCGGGTAGATGGGCGCAAGGAAGGTAAAAGAAACACCGAGCTGAAAGGCTGCCAAGTATTTTGGCTACAGCTGCACGAAGGCCTGAGGCAAATAGTGACGATCAGCTGACGTCGAGGGAAGACGACTGAAAGTGAGGTGGAGAAAGTATTGGAGTTGAGGCAATCAGATGAGTGGGAGCATAATGAAATGAGCGCGTCGTTTAATGCTATATTGATACAGCTCTACGTGCCACGCTACCGGCTAACGGTCTGCTGCCTGAACCAACAGCGCGAGTGCGGCGCAAGAAGGCAAGCGATTTAACGTGTGTTCACCATTAAGGCGGAGGCGCATTGACCGTGCCGTACCATCATGTGGGTTCAACACAAGCTGACATCCAACGTGGGTGATCGAGTGTGTGTATAGTGAGCGAATGTTGAGTAGTGCCGAGATCCACTCCATGAGCGGCGTCCGCCATCGTCGTTAGCTTGCCAGAGCCTATGTCTTCGAGCGGCGCGGCCGACATAGGCATGTAGGCTCAAACTAGCTACCCCTTGACGGCGTGAAGATTATGTAGCGTGCTTAGGGAAGCCGGAACCTTCGACGGCGCGGTGAGGATTAAGGTGTGGTGCTAGAGACGATCTGCTTGCGAGCGGCGGGGGGATTCAGTGTGGGCTCACGAGAGCCAGTGCCTTCGAGCGGCGCAAGCGGCGCAGGTGCGAGGACACGTATGTACCAAAAGCCATCTGCTTGCCTGCGGCGCGAGGATGTCGTCGGGAGCTCACCGCAGCCAATATCCTCGCGCGGGGCGAAAAGAGGCCGCCCTGTCTTACGGCAGATCGTGTCGTCGCGATATCTTGCTAGCGAATCGAGCACGCGGCGCAACGGTCGCAGACACAGCACGATGTTGATTCGCGGTCGAGCGATTAGTGCCTAGCGAGGCGCACTACCTGGCACACCCGTTGTCGCAATGCGTCATGCGCAATTTCTTGCGTCGCTGTTTCTGCCAGATGTCGAGGCATTCGCATTGCCGAGATACGGTCGATTTCAGGTGAGCATCAACGGGCGCGGCGGCAGCGATGAAGACGGTATCGGATGGGCGAGCGCGCAGAGGGTCGCGGACAGTATATAGCAGATGCAATCAGAGATTAGTAAACGAGGAGAGAGATCGGAGGGAAGACAGCGGAGGGAGGGAGGAGCGGAGGAGGTCACGCGCGATTCCGGGCGCCAGGCCCGATCGGGGCTTTCCCCGTCGCTCGAGTACGGAGTAATCAAGCAGAAATGTGAGCATCTCAAAGGGCTTTCGAACACATATCGTGATACGCGATTGCTGTCATTTCGCCATGCTGTCCTATGCTTCCCTTTGCCACCACCTTTTCTTCGCATCTGGGTAAGAAACGCCTGGCTGCCGTGCGTGTGCCTGTGGTCAGAGAGACAGTGTTTGCTGGCCATGTCTCTGTAATATGTGCCATCTAGGAGGCATCCGGAGTCAACACGTTTCCGAAATGCAACTCAATGGGTCACTGGGGACATGTATCAGGCCTCCAGTATCTCTGCAATATCGCCCAGCTCTGAGGCACCAAGCATGCAAATAGTGCGAGCATGCAGCCAAACAGACCACTAGAGGATGCAGCGAGCTTCACGTATCTCTGCAATCTTGTTACAGTGGAAGGCGTCCAATGTCACGACTCTGACTAGGGCCATATCGCTAATACCGTCAGAGATTGGTCTACTCGAGGTCCGCTTGCGGACGAACAGACTTCCTGGAATACACGATATCTTGGCCAGAATGGTCGCCAGGCTTCTTTCCCAAGCCCTTTCGATCAAGCTACTCCCAGGTCAAGCCGCACAGCGTCTTTGCCTCTGCCATCACACATGTTTTGAACACCATCCGCATTTCTCACTCTCACTGCTTGGTGAGCATCCTGTCCTCGAAGTTGCTGAATGGAGGCGGAACAACGCGGCGGAATTGCTTGGCAAGCCGGACTCTTCCATCTCTGATCACGGAACAGTCCTGGTTCTTTAGACATCATGCGCCGTTTCTCTGCACATGCCCGACAAACCCAGCAGCCGCAATGAATCAGGCACGTTCCGGTGAGCCAAGCAGTCAGACACCGGAGCCACCACGTCAGAAAAAAGTTCGCCTGGCCTGCCAACGATGTCGAGACCGCAGAATCAAATGTGACGGAGAGGTTCCGAGCTGCTCGAAGTGCGTCAAGGCTGGTGGTATGTTCGCTTATAGAGTGAGAGCCCGTATGGACGTTGATTCAATATAGTTCCCTGTATTGACGTCGACGCGAGAAGAAGTGGTAACACGATCGCGAGATCTTACATGACAGATGCCCAAGCCAGGCTTGAATGGCTTGAAGACCTCGTAAGGACCCATATACCAGGCGTCGATCTTCAGGCTGGTCCCAGAAGACCCGAGGGAGAAACAAGTAATGTTCAGAAGACCCCCACTACTGGAAGCAAGAGAAGGCGTTCTTCGACTGCTGATCGTAGCGAGGACCTCTCTGCCGTCTCTCGCAAGGCACGGCGTATGGCACTAGACCTGGGACTCTTCTCCTTGAATACGAACTTGTCGCAAACTCACTACCTAGGATCGTCCTCTGGCTCTTTTTTCACAAGCCTGCTACCGAGTGTCCAGCATGTCGAAAATCCAGATGGCAGCTCAGAGCCAGAATGTGATACCGAGAACGCACTACAGCGGCCTATCTCACGTCGTGGCAATTCTCACGCACTATTTTCGCTTCTCAAGCAGAATCTTCCGCCTAGGACGGATTGTGATCGGATGATCAAGCTCTTCTACGACTACTATCACGCAGACTATCCTGTGCTGCATCAGCCTAGCTTTGTTGCCCTGGTCGATGCACTTTATGCTGCTGCGGAAGCTTCTTCGTCCTGCACTCTTCAGCACAATGGCTGGCCTGACAGTGTTCGAGTCTTCTCCTACAACGGCCTCGTTGGCCATCAGAAGGGCAAAGACACGATTGTGATACCTGTTCGCACAGCAGCTACACAGTTGTTCTTTGTTCTCAGTATTGCGGCAGACCTACAAACGAGGAAACGAGTTTTCAGCGCAGACCCCAGCAGACTCCATGCACAGGCGCTCGCATCATTCCACATCGCCATCGCAGAGGTTTCTTTGGCATCCGTCCAATCCATGATACTTTATGTACTACATAGCTTTTTGACAGCTGAGAGCGGCAACATTTGGGTCATTCTGCACATCGCACTTGCCTACGCGATCGATCTTGGCTTGCACCGAAATGTTTCAGCCTCAGAGCGGACCACCGAGATGGCTTCGCAGATGCGTCGCCGGGTCTTTCTTAGCCTCTACGCCCTAGATAGGTACGTTAGCACCGCCCAGGGACGACCACTGGGCTTTCCGGACAACACACTGGACCTTGCCGTGCCTCGAATCGTCCAGGACGTCGCAGCACACGACCAACATGATCAGGCTTATCTGTCCTACAGCATAAGTCACTTCAGATGGGCAGCTCTCATTTCTGCTATCAAGCAACAGCTGTACACATTCGTTCCCCATGGTGTACCTTCCAGCACTGCCGCCGAACTGCATGCAGATCTGAACTTACGGCTTGACCAGTGGCTTCAGGAGAGTAAAGCTGTTATCGAAGAACTGCCGGAGAATACTCTTCGCCGCTTTCATACGCAGATCAAGATCAACTACCACTTTGCGATCGGGTTGCTCTATCAGCCATCACAAGTCAGCCCTGCGCCAGGTACGCAAGCGCTGCAACGATGCTTCCACAGCTCTAGGGAAAGATTGCGGCTCTACTGGGACCTCCACGATCAGAACAATCTTCCGCTTTCATGGCCACGAACGCATGGCATCTTCCTGGCCGGAGCCACCCTCGTGTACTGCGTCTGGAGTTCCGCCGAGATAAGGTCCACTACAGTGGTCGCTGAGCTGGCTGCTGATCTGCGACTCTGCTCAAGCTTACTGACACTAGGGTAAGTTCTGATGTGCCAGCTGCATAGCTTACGCAGTTCGAGTGGAAATTACGACCTAACACTTGGCAGGGCAGAGTGGTGGCCGCTCGCGCAGCGCGGACGCCGAAGCTTTGGAAACCTCGCTGATTCCACTATCAAATTTCTTGCTGGGCCACGCAGTATCAGCCAGCATCAGGCCGCATCCTCAGCGACTGATGGAGCTAACATCCCTATGCCCGACCAGCACGGTCTTGCCACGAATCCTCAATGGGCGGATATCGAAATTGCTCTGCAGTCATTCTTACAGCACGAATATCAGCTTACAGACATGCTCGATGCGCTGGACACCTCTCCGTTCGACCCCATGAATCCCAATTGGACACTGCCCGATGCGTGGTGACCATGGCGGACAAGCCACAATACCACCTGCACCATAAGGACTTCTCAGATTCGGCTTCAGGAGTCGCACAACTTCGGGGATTCCCTACCAGGATCGCTCGCCATTCTTGATCTGTGACCCAGCTCCTCTGGCTGCGTATCGTCCACTTCCAGAAACGGAGTCAGCTGCAACGCCTCTTCCGGCGATCTCACTTTCATGCTTTGTGTGTGCGGCCAATCTGAACCCCACATGATTCTTCGAGGATTTGCCATCTCCGTAAGCAGCACTACTCGGACGCCGCTTGAGCTGAAAATGGATGGAGGGAAGTATGAACGATCCGGTAGAGGGCTCGACGGAACAGTCGTCGCCTGCCGACTTCACTATCTAGGGCAAGCAAGACAGAATCGGCTTCAGCCTGTTTAGAACAAAAGCCTGCGCCCTCCGTGGAGCAGTCGTCTTGTTCTCCTCTCCCACACTAATCGAAGCATAGCATCCTGGCGTACCAACGACTTTCCTCTCGATCGGCAAGCGACGTGATCCGCAGGTTTCGACATCGTCTTCGCCAACAAACGGCACCTTAGGATAGATTCGCGAAAGCACAAACTTGAAGTCGCCAGGTGACCGGCATCGGTTGTCGACTTTCGGAAAGTTCGCATTCAGCCTAGAACATTCGAAGTCAGCCTCAACTTCATGATCACCCTCCAAAGCACGCCCAAGGATCCCGAAGAAAAGAAATCGAAAACTCACCAAACCCCATCCGGCAAAAACGGCCTCTCCCCTTCCCCACCTCCCGTCAAAGCCTCCGTGACATTCACCACCAAAGCCGCATAAACTCTCACATAATTCTCCACATTCGCAGTCCAGGCCGTCTGTTTCCCACTCGACCCACTAAACGCAATCGCCGGAATTCCCAATTTAATCGCCTCAACAGCCGCTCCCACAGTTCCCGAGAATTGCGTTACAATTCCCAAATTCGATCCCACATTCGGTCCTGTGATCGCAAGTTCCGGAGGCCCAGAGAAGAATTCCTCAGACAAAACTTCGATGCCGTGGCGGATGGATGTTACGGGGAAGGAGTTGACGTACTGAGGAAGAAGGGATAGATTAGCAAGACGGACTTCGTGAGATATAATTGTAATCGCCAAGTGAAAGAAGAAAAATGCACATACGTTGAATCTTGGTTCAGTTTCGTTTCGTCCTATGGCAGGATTATTCGGCGGACAAGATCCAAACTGGCACCCTTCATCCCCAACTTCCTCAGGTTCTTCATCTCGACTTCCTGTCCCGCTTTGATTTTCCGCTGGAGCGGAAATGATAGAATTGTAACCTGCAGCGGAGAGGGCATTGTATGTTTCGCGGATGTTGATTTCTGCCCAGCCGTCGTCGTTGCTCTGCACCACATTCAGAGCGTCGCAAAGAATGGGTAGAATGCCCAATAGAATCGTTGATGGATGCATGATGGGAAGCCGCGAGCCTGAGTGATAAGTGAGATAGTGAGGCAGTACTACAACATCAGAACAAAACAAAACTGAAGTCGAGAAAGCTCCCACTGATGAACCATTGTAATCCTGCACTGCTACAGTATTTGACACTACAGAGTACAGTATTGCAGTCGTGCCACTGGCTCTTCCTCCACACCGCACGTGTCATCCTTGTTGCTTAGCAAGCCTCGGCACTCATCTGCGCTGAACCAATGACAAGCGTTTCTTTAACCAGGTCTCGAATATATCGCGTCCCGCACACTATAGGATACCCAGTTTTCGATGAGAGCTCCCACGAATGTGAGACGACTGATATGCTGAAACGAGAACTGGAAGCGCGCAACCGTTGTTGCCAAGTCCGCTTCAAGTCTGGAACAGGGCTGTCGAGTGTTCCGCTGCTTTCCGGAGCACCGCTGGCTCCGCCTATTTCATGCTCATCAAGACTACGGTCGGCAACTCAGCGAGGAGAAGTTGTGCAATTCATGTTGGACTCAAAGTAATATTGGTTGTTTCATTCATCATTATATATAATGTCTTCTCAGACCAAATGCTGGCCTGTAAGATCTCGCATTTAGATACCTGCGATCAAGACCTTGATACCAGCCAAGACTTCCTCACCAGTAGGTCGAATCTGGTTTGCGGGCAGCAAGAAACCGAATTGGCCCTTGTCGCGAAGCTCGAAGGTGTACGAGTAGTCCGCACCAGCGACATCATGAGCGTAATCGGTACTGCTACCAGTAGTTGGGTAAAGGGTTGCTCCGGAAGGCCCGGTGGTGTATCCAGTACCGTACACAGCCGTGATGGCGGCAGCAGCACGTCTAGCCAGAGAGACTTGTGCCGCAGAGTTGGCTGGCACGTTTGGAGTGTAGCCGTAAGGCGAGAGGAGGTAGTTGCCGTAGCTGTGGAAGTCGATGTATTGCACGAGGTTTTGGCGGTCGGTAACGGTCTTCAATTGGGCGGTAAGTGCCTTCATCTCTGGAGTATCACCAGCAGCTCTTCCCTTGTAGGTCTGAGCGCAAGGATCGGTGGAGGCTCCGTTCGGGTCGCCAGTCCACTGGTATGGCCAGTTGCGGTTGATGTCGGTACCGTAGCAGACACGGCCGAGGACTGAAGGTCCTGGTGCACGGTTCTTGCGCCAGCTACATTGAGGTCAGTTTTCTGTCCTTTCAATAACTCGATTCGTTGACTTACAGTCTGTCAAGGCGCTGCGAGTAGACAAATCCATCGGGATTGACGACAGGCAGGATGTAGATGTCGTACTTGTTCAGAATGGAAGTGAACTCCGGGTTGCCCTTCTTGTAACCATCAACAATGCTGGCGGCAAGGAACTCGACAGTCATCGTGCTGATCCATTCGCGAGCGTGGACTGTGCCGTGCCAGACCAAAGCTGGCTTGTTGGTGGAGGTGCCGTTGCCGAACAGCTTGACACCGAAGATCTCGCGGTTCTCGAATGATGAGCCAGCGGTAAATCGCTGGGCATTGTTTGGAAAACCCGCAACGAGATCGCGCCAGTATTGAACGTGGTCGGCATATGAGTGGTACGCATTGAACCACGTCGAACCTGGGCCTTGATTTCCAGCCTGCCTCTTAACAGGAGCGGCCATGCTCTGCGCCTCCTCTGCAATATCGGCACCAAGATCGGCGTGCATGACTTGATAATTCAGGCCGAGAGCCTCGAACGTGTCGACCTGGTCGCTGGCGACGGAAAGATCGATGTAGTCGGAAGCCTTGTGAGCCCACTGCTCGTAATTGAGGGCTGAGAGAGCATCGAGAACAGCGGCGTCTTGACCTGCAGTCGCGACACGGTAAACTCTGTAGCCATCATAGTTGACAGCCTCTTGTCGAGGAAGAACTGAGGCCAACGCCAGTGGCGCGAGCGATAGTAATCGAAGAACAAACATCGTTGCCAGGAAGTGATCGTTGGGCACGAGATCTCCTACCTGAATTGCTGAGACGAGGCCGTCCCCTTATAGTCCTTCGCGCTCGCCGACGCGAAGGTGACATCGCCTCTCTGATCGGCAAGCTGTCGAAGATTGGCAGCTGGCCGACCGGCGCAAGATGATGGGCCTCTCGTGAACCGCACTGTTTCTTGTCTCCTACCCTTTTGAGCTACGATTGACAAGTGTGCAGCTGATAGTACCCCAAGCATATGCGCCAAGAATAGACAATCGTATGGAAGTTTCAAGGCGCCATCCTTGACGCGGAAAATCTCGCCTTCCTCACAGCTCTATTGGCGAACGGGCAAAGTAGCTGCAGTCTTGTGGCTTCGAGTAAAGTCTTCAGTGCGACAGAAGCTGTGGTGATCTTCCTGGCGCCAAGTCATCTAGAGCCTTTGCGGCAGGTGATCTGAGCTCCAAGCATTTCCCCACAGCCAATCATGAAATCTGCCTCGGGATGGTGTTATACCTCGCCGAGACAAACGGCACAACCCGATGGGTCTCTAATACACGTGCGGACGCATGTCGCCTTGGTAATGGGACATCAGTGGTCGTAGGCGACATATGCTGAGAATGTGCTTCAGGGATGCAGAGCTCCATGACTAGGGACGATCCTTGACGATTGCGCGGACTCTTCTCCTCTCATCAGCATCGAGCTTCCAATCAATGCCAGTTTCTCTTTCCAGTTGTATTCCGGTCAATTTGGAGATCTCTTCCCACTCATCATCTTCCATGTTCATGATGAGCGTCATCTGCGTGCAACGAGCGAAGGCGTCACGCAGTTCATACTTGCCGCCTTTCACAGCTATAGCGACCATTGCTGCCACGTCCCTTTCCAATCGAACTGCGCCCAACTCATTGACTCGGCCGTAATAAGACCATATTCTCTTCTCCAGCGTGCGGGCCAGATGAGTGATGGTGGCTGTGATGAGCTTGTCGTATACATGCGGCGTTGCAATGCGTTTGATGGGAAGCGTGAACGCCTGCCAGCCTCGTTCGAAGCGTTGTGCAACAAGATCGTCTGATGAGGCGTCGTCGCCCACTGAATCCTCTTCGTCGTACTCGATGTTCTTGAAGGTCTCGGTGAAGACTGGTCGTAGACGTGGCCTCATGACCTGCTTGAGCATTACCTCGATTGCTTCGTTCAGGAGAACAGCAGTCTTCTCGGCAAAGTTCTTTTCCATTGCCTGCAAGACATTCTCAGCGCCTTCGGCCTCTCTGCCAAAAGGAAACGTATCTAGTAGCGCTGAGTCGTCCTCATTCTGTGCTTGTTGATCCCCGGAAGCCTGACCTAGGCATGTTCGAACGATTCTGCGAACATAATCCGTGGCAACATCAAGGTTGTTGATGAGAACAAGGAAGGATATAATCAGATTCTCGGGGGGTAGCGCTCCTTGTATGGCGGCCTTGGGATAGCTCTCATCGCGCATCTTGCGCTGCTCCATACCAAAGAAGTCGGTGCCGAGCACTCTGCCCACAGCTGGTACCACGTTTCGTACGATGCCGAGCTGCGAAGTTGAAAGTGTGCGTTTGAGGACCTGATCAACAATGTACATGATGTCATCCACGGCCGATGTGATGAAAGGCGGACTCGATCCAAGTTGCTTATTCGGATTGAGAGTCAGATCAGAAGGAGGTTCATCGATCTGAAAGGATTTCTCGACCGAACGCCGGAAGAAAAAGGTAGCCATGGCATTGAAGGGGTCAATAAGAAGGTCTGTGATTTTCCTCTGAAGTGTGCTGTGGACTAGAAAGCTGGGCAGGTGTAGATCATCGTCTCGATTTTGGTCGTGAGCGCTTGTCTTGCCTGCCAAGAAGCGAGTGTACAGCGACCAGCGACTGAGCATGATTGCACTTTCATTCAGGAGCGCATCAATCTCCTTCATGTCCACGCTATCATCTTCACTGGTACGACCCGAGCCTGGGACAGGTGAGCCAGTTCGCGTGGGTAAGCTGGGCTTCTGCGACGGCAAGAAGCTTTGTACGAAGAAATTGAACGGGTAGCTCTTGATCTCAGTGAGGCGGCGATGTACTCGTCGATCCTCTGACCAACTGTCCAGGACAAGGCCTCCTTGCCTATCAGCCTCCATTTGGATTCGCTCAATCACTTTGGTCATGCTTCCAGGACCATAGTGACGTTCGACGAGTGGTTGATGGCCTTCCACAATCTGGGCAATGTGTTCAAACAACTTGGTCAGGGCTTGGGCATAGAACATACCATCTCTCCCGCGCGTCGAGCTCATGTTACCCCGAGCGCGTTTAGCAATACCGGTGCACACATAGCGGCCGTATGCTTCCAGACCAACATCGCTCCGGCCGATCAGGGGGAACAACTTGAAGAAGCGCGTAATTCGTGCTCCATCGCCCTCAGCCTCTGCTTTCTCGAACTCGCGCATGAAGAGACCCTTCAGACTCTCGGCTGCATTGTTCAAAGTCACTCGCGGCGGATCAGGGACTTCGGCTGTGGGCACGATTTCCTCCGCAAATGCGCCATCAATGACTGAATCTGGAATTTTGAACGCACGATGAAGGTAATCCGCAGCCGTTTCCCAGTCTTGTGGAGCTCCCATAGAGCCATGGACGCCAAGAACACATGCTTTCAGCTCGGCCACTTGCTCTACCACTTCCAACGTAGCTTTCACGGCGGCCTGTTCCTGGTCGAGCTTTTTGACGGCTCCTGATATTCGGTGGGCGGTCGAAGCGGCATTGGAAAGCATGCCATTGCTTATGTTCCTGGTGGCAACGACTTGGGAGCCCAATTGAGCACGTGCAAGGTCCAGACGGCTCAGTTGGCGATTGAGGTCTTTTTGAGAATTGAGCAAGGTGTCCAAACGGGAGGTCACAGCAGCTTCTCGCTGGGACAATTCCTGCAGGGCCGCACGAATATCATCGGCCGAGCCAGCGGTGTGGACAGTCGGCGTGGCGCCATTCGCGTGGCCATTGGTGAGGAGAGGCATGTCTTGGATGTGGGAAGTCTTGACAGTGGTGGGCTTCGCTCCGATGTCCGACAGCAGAAACGCGAGCCTTGTGAAACACTAGCGGAGCGTCTCTTCGCGTGCGTGGGGGCACGTCTTGTGGCGCAGTCGCTGGACAGGAGCGGTGGTAGAGTACATCTGAGCTCGCCAGCGGCTACGATGTTCAAGCGCACTAAGACGAACGATTCGATGCAACGACCGCCACTGCTCGGATCGCGCCATTGCCGGGCGCGAGGTGGGCATGAAGTGGGCAGCTGCGTTGCGTGTCGCTCTTACCTCAGCCACATTTGCAGGGATGGGTGGGTGGTCTAGGCGCGGGCAGTTGCACGACCGTCTGGCTTTCTTAGCGACGTGCGAGAAACAGAGGTAAACATTGCTTATCGCTGTCTCTTCTTGCACCGTCGCACCCCCAGCATTGCTTCGCTTCTTGTATATCCTTCCCCTTGCCGCTCGCTGTTACCACGGGACGAGTGACGAGGTTGTATCGTTCCTTCTTGCATCTACGATTCCGCATCGCACCGCATCGATCGAGCTCGAGAATAGAACACAAGCCACGGCCCTGGGAAGGACAGCTGCAGCAACGTTGAGCAGGGCAAGAGAAGGCGCATAGAACTGCCGCAAGCAGGAGCGCACATGTGGGCGGACTTCCGCTGCACGCTGTAGCGAGCGCGTGGACATTTCCTCACTGCGGCTGCCATCGCCGTGCCGCCATGGACGCCGCCGGCCATGTCCTCTTCCACGCCGCCGACCTCGTCCTGCGTCAGGCCACCGAGACGACAGACACCGCAACGGGTACGAGTTCCGCAACGGCAACTTCTACGGCAGCTGCAGAAAAGACGCCCAGGCCCGGCTTCTACAAGATTGTGGGCATTGTACTCGCCGTGGCATCCGGCCTGTTCATCGGCAGCTCCTTTGTTATCAAGAAGGTGGGCCTGCTGAAAGCCAATGTCAAATACCAAGAGGAAGCGGGCGAAGGCTATGGATATCTCAAAAACGCCTGGTGGTGGTTGGGCATGACTTTGATGATCGTGGGCGAGATTTGCAACTTTGTCGCCTATGCTTTCACAGACGCCATTCTGGTCACTCCTTTGGGCGCCATATCTGTCGTGGTGTGCGCTGTCTTGTCTTGGTGGATCCTGAAAGAGCGCCTGAGCTTTGTGGGATGGGTTGCCTGCTTCCTCTGTATCGTCGGATCCGTCGTCATCACGCTTAACGCGCCAGAGCAATCGGCGGTGTCCAACATCCAGGAAATGCAGAGTTACGTGATTGCCCCAGGATTTCTCGTTTTCGCTGGAATCATCCTTGTCGGTTGTGCGTGCGTCGCCTTCTTCGTGGCACCAAAATATGGGAAGAAGAGCATGATGGTCTACCTCACCATTTGCAGCTTGATCGGTGGTCTGAGTGTGGTTGCCACTCAAGGCCTGGGAGCAACCATTATTGCGGCCATCGGGGGTGAGCAACAGTTCAACAAGTGGTTCACATATGTGCTGCTCGTCTTTGTCATCTGTACGCTTTTGACAGAAATCATTTATCTCAACGTAAGTCATCCTTTACCTGGTCGACACGAAACCACGCTGACAACTGCTCAGAAAGCTTTGAACATCTTCAATGCAGCACTAGTGACGCCTACATACTACGTCTACTTCACGTCGTCGACCATAATCACATCGGCCGTGTTGTTCCGTGGCTTCCATGGCACGACCAACCAGATCATCAATGTGGTCATGGGCTTCCTTACCATCTGCTCGGGCGTAGTGTTGCTACAATTGGCAAAATCGGCCAAGGAAGTACCTGAGACGAAAATTTTGACCAGCGACATGGATCAAATCAGAGCCGCAGCCGAGGTAGAGGAACCAGAATATGAGCCTCGCGCAGACACTATCCGTGGTGGTGCTGGAATCATCCGAGCTCTGAGTAAGGCGAGGACGAAGAGAGAAGCCGACGAAGCAAAGCGAATCCACGAGGAGCGCATGGAACCCATTGGCGAGAACGAGATCGTGGAGTGGGACGGACTGCGACGAAGAAAGACCGTCTCCACGCAGGGCGGGTCAATACATCGGCCCAGAACTGCACATCCTCCTCTTGGCATGTCACAATTCCCAGACGATGTTAGCGAACCTGAAAGTGACGTGCACCCGGGCTTTTTTGGTCGCATAGGCAGAACGATTACTCAAAGACGGGAGCGAGGACATAGCCCTGTAGCTCTCGACAACGTGGCGAACGACAAGCAAGGAGCGCGAGAGCATGTTTACACACGACCTGGGAGTCAGCGACAAATGGACGGCCATGACGATGACGACACCGAGTATAAGGGAGCCGGAAGCGGCTCGCACATACACTTCTCTGATCAAGTCAGCGAGCGAGACCGGGCGGATTCGCAATCTAGCAGCCTTGCGCCTCCGCGACCGCCTCCGCATGGCAGCGGTAACCGACCCGGTACTGCTGCGAGCCGTTCCTTCTCATTCCAGAACGTCTTCTCTCGCAATAGAGCTGAATCCGGCGCCACCGATGGACCCAGGCCCATTAGTAGAGGCGCCTTATCCTTCACAAGTCGAGGCAGCCAAAGTCGAGAATACCCGAGAGCTCGCGCCGAAACAGAAGAAGAACGTTTGGGACTAGTCCACGGCGACTCCCACAAAGCTCTACCAGTATACACAGAAGAAACCGAAGAACAAGAACGAAGAAGTGATAGCTCCGAATGGCAAGTCACATCTGGCGCGAGCTCGAGCCCGGAAGTTTTGAGCACGAGCGGTGACCTTGGAGCCGGCGGCCGCAGACGACGCGATGATTTTGACGATGACGACGAAGATGATCTTTATGATTCGCACGTGCGACGGGAAGATAGTGGAGGGACGGGGAGAAGTGGAAGGGCATTTGTCTAGCGTTGGATGCTTTCACGACGACGACACTTACGGCTGCTGTTAGTCTCATCATCTGATTTTAGTCTCGGTCTTTCTCGTTTTGCTACTAGCACTACCACAACTAGCATGGCGTTGGTGGAGTAAAAGGATATTGTTGATGCGGAGAAATTTTATGTTTGATGCATAGAAACATGAGGGATCATCAGTGCTAAGGTAGTTGCATGCACATACATGCATATACATATTGAAGAGGGACTTTGTAAGAAATACAAATGACGAGCTGCTCAACTTTCTACATTATTGCGCCATGCTCCTTCGCGCTCTATGAAATCCCAGATTTGGAGTATACGGCTCTTCGTGGACGGTTTTGCCCGGCCCTTCCCCTTCCACTTCCACTTCAGTCCACATACTACTTCCTTACGGCCTTCCTCGTCGTTGAATAAGCGGTTCATGATGATGTAAGTGAAGTCCGAACAGTAGCACGACGTTGCATCACGCGCTTCTCGGGGGCACGCATTCAGTGGGAGTTGTACCAGGTCAGCTGTAGGTGGGAAGATTCGGTGACGGGGCAAGACTTGGAGGTCCCAAATACGATATCTGGAGTCTCTAGCAGATTACGATTAGTGCTGTGTGAGAGGCGACAACACGCTGAAAAAGACAGAGGGATAGCCCTCCAGGTTTTGAGTGGATTGCTAGTCTCCGGATGACAGTCGCCGGGTGCAATACAAGACGCAAATTGCGCAGGATGTCCATTTCATTTTTTGTGCTGTTCGCTCAGACTCTTTTTCGTCGAGTCCCATACTCTGAGTGCGTTCTCCGGTGTTAATGGAATTGGTATTGTCAAGAGTTGCCTGCCCAATACGTCCATTTCCGCTTTTGCTCTACTTTCATCGATGGCGTTTCTGACGATCGAACAGTAGCACCGCGTAGGCTCCAAGGACGCAGGAATACAATAGTTCAATGGAAGTCGCACAAGATAGTCTGGGTCTTGCGGGTCGTCTTTGTGCCGCCAGGCGAATTCGAGGCCTCGAACATAGGCGGAAGAAGTCTCGTCAGGGAAGGTTGCACTGGCATACACATGTAAGTCAACGCGTTCTTTCCAGGCGTGAATGTACTGGAACTTTTGTTCAACAGGCGGAGAGCGAACACTTCTTCATCATCTCCTTGATATGTTGGTCGTCCCGCAACGTCCCGTGCTGCAAGTATGTGCTACCCATATTTTGGCTTCTGCATGTAATCCCATACGTTGAGAACATGCTCGGCCGTCAGCGGTTTTGCGTCCCTCCCGATTCTGTTGCTATAAGTCTCCATGCCCTTGAAATGTTTGGTTGTCTCGAGACGATTGACGAGCTCCGAGCAGTAACAGTACGTATCTTCTGAGGACGGTGGCGGGCAAGTTGACCTTGGGGTTGGCAGAGTGACATCTTGGTTTTCGGAAAACCATTCCCTGGGCACCAAGCAGATCTCAAGGTCCCTTGAACGCATGGCAGAGATCGTTCGAGACTCGCGGGGAGTTGTTTCGATTCGGGATCTCCACGTCCCAACACTCAAGGTTTTGTCTCCATGAGGACCCATACATCCAGGAAATCCTCAACTGTCAATAATTCGGTCTTGACTAGCCCTGGAACGTCTCCAAGACCGCCGGCGGGCACTTTGACCGTGTATTCGGTACCATCCAAGGCTCTCTGTGATCGGGACCGTTTCGTAACACAATTCCAGATCTCGCAGTATGTAGTTGGATCGGGAGACAGTAGAGATCAAGAGCCAGGTAGGATGCAACTCATTTACGCCTTATTCTCCAAGACGAGCAGAGGGTGGTAACCTTGCAGGGATGGTGGATCTGTGCATCTGAGGAGAGTAAAGGACGTAAAAACTCACTTCTTTTCCAATCTGTACATGGTACAGCGATCTTCTGTATGGAAGAACATCGTCCTGATCAACTTGACTGCTTCCGGTCCAATCGTCTCCAGAAACATCACAAATCTCTCTCGTGAAATATTCTTCACATAGATGGGGAAATCGCCGAGACTGTAGAAGAGCGGTTGAGATTCGCGTCGAATCTTGCTGTTGAGATGGAGTAGGGACCAAGCCGTTTTGGTATGGAGCCGTGGTAGGAAGGTTGCTGAGATCAATCGATTGAGGCGAGCGGACTTTCGCTGGCGTCGGACTTCGATCCGAGCATCCTTGAGGGCGAGTTCGAGGATGAGAAGACGAAGTTCTGTGGGAAGGCCTGGTAAGGAGGCTTGAGGGTATTGAGACATATTTGCGGAGTTGATGTTGTCAGGACCGAGTTGCGGTTTTCGATTCTTATATGGCTTCGAGCAACGCTGGCACGCCGTGTGAAGTGATGTAAAATTTGTGCCTTGCATATAGTGGGGCCGGGATATATGAACATACCGCTGTTGTGGAACCGGGGACTAGGCGGCAGCGGCAGCCTGCGAAAGCAGGTCGGGCAGGTGTATCAACAAATCTTGCAGAAAGCTACAATGATCTATCTCGCCTCAAGAAGAAGTACCGCCGCAGCAACATAGATACAACGAAGCAGGTTCTGTGACGCCGAGGGAAATCTTTCATCGAGACACAGAACCCAACAACAAAGTACAGCGAAAAAAACTCCTGCCAGTTCCTGTCGCTAATATAAACCTTCTCAAAACGTCGTCTGGATTCGTTGCGTTAAAAACAGTTCATCATTTCAGTCGTTGCGTTCATCATTACTTCCCTCCTGCCTCGACTCGTCTCCGCTCTCGTCAAGGTCTGCTGCACGTAAAGGCGTGCTCCTTGGAGGCGCAGCAAAGCCTGCTGGAACGGAAGTCACAGAAGGGACACTGCTGCCAGCCGCGGAACTGCCAGAGACAGATCGTGCGAGTGGGGCGCCTGGACTCCCAGTACTACTCCCCGTATTGGAACGTCCTCCAAGTCCAGGACGGGCAGCAGCTCTCGAAGGTCGCGTTTGCAGTTCGCGGATTTGCTGCTCGACGACCTTCAACTGATCTCGCATCTGCGTCTGTGCTTTCGGCTTCTTTGCCATTTCCTCCGGGGTGAGGTGGACAACGGTGCTTCCACGCTGAGCACTACGGGGTCTCTCAGGTGGGTCCTTGAGGTTCCCGGCAAGCCCAACCCCAGCCACGACGCCATTCTTGTGTGCCTCGTTTCGGAAATCGATGTTCTCTTTGACATTTTGATCTTCGCGCCTGGCCTCCTCGTCCTCGACACTCGACACCAGCTTATTCGCCTCATCTTGAAGATTAGGGATCGACTTGGCGGGCTGATGGAGATAGCTCTCCAGCATCTGCTTCAAGGTGTCTGCACGTACAGGCTTGGCAAGATAGTTGTTCATGCCCGCTTCAAGGCACTTCTCCCGATCTCCGCGAATAGCAGAAGCCGTCATTGCAATGACCAAGATGTCTCTCACGCGTGGGTCTTCGTGCTTACGGATCTCCCGTGTCGCATTGTAACCATCTAGAACGGGCATCTGAACATCCATAAGGACCAAGTGGAATGGATTGCCGTCCTTTGAGGCACGTGTCAAAGCATCGACTGCCTGTTGCCCATCGCCATACGCCTCGCAATTGAAGCCAAGCTTCTTCACGAAATTTATGGCAATACGCTGGTTGATCAGATTGTCCTCTGCAATGCAGACTTTGAGCTGATCCCGCGGTATGCCTTGAAGACTGACCACTGCACGAGCTCCTGGGCCATCATCCGCAGCAGGAGGTGTGAAAATGGCCATGGGATCCGCGTCCCTGCCGTGCGGAGTCGTGCCAGTGTGCTCATTAAGCTCGGATGCGTGGACTTTCTTGAACGTCAGGCTGAACGAGACGGTCGTACCAACGTCTGGGGTGCTCTCCAGCCAAATTTGTCCCTTCATGACATTTTCGAGGATCGCCTTGCAGATCGATAAGCCAAGACCGGTGCCGCCGTAACTTCGTGCTGTACTAGAGTCGGCCTGAGAGAATGGCAAGAATAGCTTTTTCTGCTGCTCCTGTGAGATTCCGATGCCAGTATCGGTGACTGAGGTCGTAACCTTGATGTAGTTTTCGTCTTCCCAATCGACCTTTGCGCGTACAGTCACACTGCCCCGCGCCGTGAACTTGTAAGCGTTGGACATCAAATTCATCAGGATCTGGTGCAGTCTGACGGGATCACCCATGACGACCAAATCCTTGTCAATGTCCAACTCAGTCTTCGTCACAAGGTTCCTCTCGATATTTGTATAGGATAGGGCCCTCACGACTTCAGAAATGGTCTCTGTCAGGCTGAGTGGCACACTGAAAACTTGCATCTTTCCGGCCTCCAGCTTCGAAAAGTCGAGGATGTCGTTGATCACACTAAGCAGCGTGTCCGCACACACCCGGATACTGTCGGCGTGCTCTTCCTGTTCTTTCGTCAGGATCGTGGCTTTGAGCATCTCAGACATCCCGATAACGCCATTCAATGGCGTCCGCAACTCATGCGAGACATTGGCCAGGAACATTGACTTCGCCTTTGCAGCCTCATCCTTCAGCCGAACCATTTCCTTTGCTTCTGCCTCAGCAGCTTTGGCTTTCTTCTCTTGCTCTTGTGCTTGCGCCAAGGCCTGCTTCTGGACGATAAGCATGCTTGCATTACTAGCCTGCACTCTCTCGGATCGCTTGAAGAGAAGCGCATTGGCAATCGATATGGCAATCTGGTTGACAAGCAGTTTCAGCAGAGTCACTGTGCGTTCTGTAAATGTATTCGGCTGAGCCTGGCAGTAGAGACTGCCAAGAAGTGCGTTCTCGCCGTGCAGGATTGGTATGGAGATCATGCTTGCTCCATCGGGGTTCCGCTCAAGCCATGAATCCGGCACGTTTGAAAAACGCTCATCGTCCAGAATTTGCCGTAGGAAGACCTGTTCTTTAAAGCGCAGCACGTATTTTGTGACTTGTCTCGCCACCGGATCTTCAACGTTCTCGAGTGGTATGGCCATCTCGGGTGCCTCGATGTTATCCGGCGTACCCACAGATGCCACACACCATTCCCCTTGATCGTTCTCTACTACAAGACCAACCAGTTCTGCGCCAGTCGAGTCGACAATGATGTTTGTGAGTTTCGAGAGCAAGCGATCGACATCAAGCTCGGACGAAAGCAATTGACTGGACTCCAGAATGCCAGCGAGATCGATCATATCCAATCCCACGGCCGAAGACAGCGCAGCAGGAGGTTCCTTGTCCCCGTTGATCGCTACAGTCTGCGAGTGGGAAGGCTCAAGCCACTCTTCAGTCCTCTCCGCGGACGTGGGAGCTGCCCCGTGGCTCGCCATTCGCTCCAGTCTGTAGGAATATGCTGCGCCAGCGGAAGCGTCGTGAACGGTCTGAGTTGCAGCATCCACGTTCGAGAGGCTCTTCGTGCCATACAAGAGGTACTCGTACTTGTCCTTGACGTGGTCGGCTTTGCCATATGCGCCAATGCGACGATAAGCTGAAATGGCGTCAAGCAGTATTCCGCGAGCAGGTCTTGCAGCGCCCATCCGGACCAGCCAGTCTGCGTAGTGCTCCAAGGCGAGACCCTCGTCGAGGGCCGTGTTGGTTACCAGAGCGTGATCGACGGCTCTCTCATAGTGCTCAAGCACATGGGCATAATCGTGCGTGATGTCTGCAACCTCGGCGTCCAGCAGCGCGATGTAAGTCACATAGTTCGCATCATTGGCGCTTGCCGCTATCTCGCATTGGGCCCGATAGTGGGCAACACGAGCCAGCAATTCTGCTTTGTCTGGCCGGTCTGGATTGTCGCGAATAGATGCAATAAGGCCCAACGCCAGGTAGAACATCGCTGAGTATCGGTAACGCATACATAGCAATCCATCCGTCATGGGCAAGAGTTTCTCGCCGAGTTCCAGTGCTTCCTTGTAGTGGCCAAAGCGGTACAACGCAATGAGCTGGTACGTCAAGTAGATGGACAGTGGACGCTCCGGATTCGACGAGCGCGCTCTGATGTAGCGAACGTAGTCACTATCGGAATGGTTCGTGTCAGTCAAGACATCGGGAGCTGATTTGTAGTACGTCTTGCCTGCCAATGCTCGAGCATACTGTCGGACGCCCATCAAGAACACGCCGCCTCTGAGATTCTGTTGCCATTCTGGGAATTCGTCGCTGATGGAAACAATGTAAGCCTCGATTTCGGAGATGCTTTCAGAAGCCCAGAGTCGATAAGCAGCCATAACGCCAATGTTCAGAAGATGCAAGATTTTGTCGCCTGCTATTGAGGCAGCTTCCAGCCCTCTGTTCAGGATCTGGAAGTTCTCACGGAAACCCCACTGGATATGGCCGACGAAAGTAGAGTATAGGGTAAGCGCGCGTCCGATTGTGTAGTACTCCTGATCGAAGTGGTCGACTATCTGATGAGCCCGGTCCGCAAATTGCATCGCGGGCTGAACCATACTGAATCGCCAAACACTGATGGCCGCGAGATTCACGTAGCCCAGAGCCACCTGGGGATACATGCCGCGTTCGAGGTACAGCTTCATGATGGTGAGGGTGGCATTGTAGAACAAAACGGGGTCGGTCCAGTATGCTGAAGATTGAAGTTCGGTAAGCAGAGCACCAAGAGTCATGAGGCTTCTGTCGATATCCTTTGCCTCAATGTCGCTAAGATCCATGCTGGCTTCCTGCAGCTGTGGGAGGAGTCGCTGTAGTTCTTCATCACATTGCTCAAGTGTCCGGTCCTCTATAGCCAGTCCAAGATCTACAAGGGCCTGTCTTAATCCCTCGAACGCGGTCTTGCTGTCGCCCTTCTGAACGTACATACGGCTGAGGATGATAGCCGCAGGTGCCTTGTCTGTTGCGTGACGAGCATGCGAGAAGACAGCGTTCAGGAGTGTGGTTGCATCTTCATATTCACCATTGTACCAAAAAGCCTCGGCAGCACGAATAAAGAGCGTGAGTGTTTCGGCGTAGGTCGCGTCGCCGGTCTCGTCATTCCATGGATTCGCTGGCAGCATTTCCAGGCATGCCTGGAAGTAGTATAGCCCGGACTTTCGCGCTCCTGATTCCTTGGCCGTCTCCGCTGCCTGGTATAGCAGCTCTCGAAACTTTGTCTTTTTGGGCGCTCGGCGTTTGATCGCCTTGATGCCCTCGCAGACATGTCGTGCTTGCTCGAACAGAACCTTGTTGGGCTGATTGACGGGGTCGTATGGAAGGTGCTTCATCATAGAGGACGCGACAACATAGTGCATCTCTTCGCGCACGTAATCGTCGCACAAGGCATCAGCTGCCGCCACGTATCGATCATGACTGAACTTGAAGCGATCTTCATCCTCTGTCGGCATCACAATGAACGACGAGAGTGCCGTCTGCAGCCCCGCAACAGCGTCTTTCGACTTTGGTGGGATAAGAGGCTGCGGCGCAAGATCTGAGCACGCACAACTCATCACCCGCTGCAGCACTCTGAATTGAAAGCTGTTGCCAATGATAGCGGCCCATGCCAGCACTGTCTGAGCATCGGTAGGCAACTCGCGCATGCGTCGCAAGATGAAATCGTTGGTCGAGAATTTGCTGCTGTCGGGCGTCGAGAATTCCTCAAAAAGTTTGTCCAAACTGAACTCCCAGTGGCCACATTTCCAGCAATAGTAAATGCATTTCTTACGATATGCAGAGTCAAGCATTTCTCGTACGAAGAATGGGTTCCCCTGGGTTTTCTCCTGTATGACCGCAACGAGTGGAGTGACGTATTCTGCGGGACGATGGAGTGCTTGAGATACGTAGTGAGTCGCCTGGTCGTCCGTGAAGGGGCCGACTGTCACTTTCGTCGCTCT
>JAASLH010002674.1:0-31642 GCA_013365245.1 Cercospora brassicicola | reverse complement strand
ACGACTTTCCTTTCCATCCCAGTCCTGAAGACTACGCACTCGTTCCCAGAGAGAGTCGATCGTGGACTTCGTTCGCTGCGCTGGGACGGCCTTCGATTGATAATACCACTTTGCAAGGCTGGCATAAGGCGAATTTTGAGGATGAGAACTATGGCATTTACATTATTGGTGGACCGGAGGAGGGGTATGGTGGTGTTAACGGTAGTCATGCTTCGCGAGAAGCGTTGAAGAAGCAGAAATTGAAGGAAAGATGTGGATTCTTGATTTCTCCGGAGATTGTCCGACAGCAGGAGTATTAAGTGCAGGGCTACTGTGTATAGCTGGATCACGATTCCCGCATTCACGATATCACTATGATCTGTCTTCAAGCTCTTCGTTTCCCTTGATCATCACGGAACATGCAGGTCACCGTGTACACAAGCTCGTGTGACCGAAACTCAGTACCCATGTGGGTTCGACCGGTGCATTGGATCTAGGCATGTGTACTCGACGTTGATCTCGGTGGTGGCGGCGCAGGTATCACTAGTCGTATAAGTGCGAAAGATTCGACACATCGGTTCATGAACCATTTGCATGGCGTGAGGCGCAGCGTCTATCGAACCGGCTCCGTATGCTTTTTTTGCACTGCCAGAAATTTTGATAGATGCAGAGCATCCTGAAAGTTGCATCGCAGTTGGGAGACTTGCATCACGATTGCGATGGGTTATTAGCAGGTGCAAAATGACAGAGAGAAACAGCGTTGTTCAACGGTTTCAGTGATGTGGTTTCGGCGAGCGAGCTGAGCCCTCAAATCGATGTGGGTCCACCGACGCCTCTTGAAATCATGTTCCAAATTCCAAAGTACACTTCGGTCATTGGTAAGCCACATTTCCAGCGAGTACCTCCTATCACTAGCTATTGAGCTCAGATCTCTGGAGGGCATACCTTACGCAGTATCACATAGTGCAGAAAATAATGTTCATGTTAGCTGGCTGGGTAGTTGACTAGTTCGAAATCGGACTCTCGAACATAGGTCTTCCTACTGGGGTCAACTAGCGAACTCTATTACAACCAGACGAGTTAGGTCATGCGAGAGCCGATGTCAAGGCTTCTCAGACCGCTGCGAGGGCTCGCTTCTCGGAGCCGCTCGATCAGATCAGCATAGTGACAAGGGTCGAACGTCAAAGGATTGGCTATGTTATGAAGAGGCGCTACTCAATGTCTACAGATGCGTTCCCCACACTTGGTAGAGGGCAACAGGGCGAAACTTCATACCCATGCCCTGCCCACGAGGGCAAGATGTGTCGTTTTGCGCCAGCATTGCGAATACGATGATACGATCGAAGTGTATATGACAGGAAGCATTCCTGGTGGTAGTCAGTGTGCGGACACCAGCGGTTGTCTGCAGAAAAGGTATCCACAGTCGGCAGAGGGCACAATTGAGAGTTGTGGCTCCACGCAGCACTGTTCAACTGCGGTATGCCACTTTCCACGATGTTGAACCGCGCTCTCGGTGCCGCATGAACGCCACGGGGGCTTTGAAGGATTCGGAGACTGCCGTTTCTGTTGTTTTGTTGGGTGTCAGACAACGGACGCCAGCGGATGTTTGCATCAAATGTCCCCACACTCTGATCAGGGCTCTTAGGGCAGAAGCATATGGGTATGTGCATCGGCGCCACTGGTACTTCTGGACGTGACTTGGAGGAGGCTGTATCAGCGTCCCTCGTGTAGTGAGACGTGATTCTACTGGCTTGCCAGATAGAAGAGCTAACGAATGTCCGTAGTTTCGGGCCCCACAGCTCACTGAGGGCTGCTGTGCCTGCGAATACGGACCGATATCTGCTCGAGCATAGTATATTACTATGATGGCTGGGATCGGAACGTCTTCTCGCGCACTCTCCCGGCGTCGCCCGTTGAGGGGACATCCAGTTCCAGTGCTGCTTCCTCGGTGAACAACTCGACAGGTTCTGGTGGAGGCAACTCGGACATATCTATGCCTTCCTTTTCACAGATGGCTGTGTTGTCTTTCTCATGGACATTTGATTCTGCATGCAACTCGTGGCTGGCTTTGATAGTATTCGCTCCTTCCCTCGCTTTCCTGCGCCTGAAAAGCAGGTAGAGCCCGAGTAGTGCCAAGATCAAGCATGCCACGGCTCCGATCACGATACCTGCGATACTTTTGCCTGACAAGCTGGTCCGACGGCTGGCTGGAGGACCTGCAGCGGCGGCGGTCGCATTCGGTAACCCAGAGGCATAACTGCCGGGACTTGCGGTCGTGCTCATATCATCCTGACCAAAGCTTGTTGCAGCCGCCAGGCTACCAGCAAGACCAGAAACGGTGAATGGATCTGAGAATTGTCCGAGCTGAGCACGAATTGTGTAGTCTGGATCCTTGGCCAGGCAAGAAGTCACTCCATCACGAAACCACTGCGGGACTTGGGACCAGACTTGCGATGCACAGAGTTCTTGCTCGTCGAAGCACATCAGATCTTGAGCATAGTACGTACACTCGCAAGGACCGGGCCATTGCGTGAGAGCTGTGTAAGATTTGGTGCATTCGGTGCGGAGTGCGTCGACGCGCTGGGCGCAGGACGCAAAGGTGCTTTGCACTGCTATGCATGGGCCCGTATACGATTCGGGCATTTTGCTGGCGGGATGCCTGACTTCAACGTGTTTAGCAGGTCGGTGGAAGGTTTGCGACTGGGGAAGCAGCCGGGCATAGTACAAATTACGTCGAGCTTGCGGTCTGCACGAAGCTCAACAGTGTACTTGCGATGTCGTGCGACCCGAGAGAGTTGGTTCTGTCGCGCCATGGCGTCTGCTCTGTGCTGTACGGTCTCTCCGGCGTGAAGGCTTCGCACACCGGTGAAGAGCTACGACTTCATTGTATCAGATCTGTCAAAGCGCCAGGAAAACGAGCTATTCCATAAGACAAGTCTGGAAAACTGTGGCGATTTAGCACATTCTCGAAGACAGGCGGCTGCCGTAGATTCGCTCAGCTGTTGTCTGATGGGCACGGCGGCCATTGATCTGGTGCATGATGCGTCCCAGTGCGAATACGCTCCGACCGCATGTCTTGCAACCTGAAGGGAGCTGTTGAAGTCATATACGTTGCTCGATGTTGATGTTGATTTTGAAGTCAGTCAGGAGGAGGAGAGCGCGCAGCACACGCGTGAGAGCGACCATGACCGAGAGCCCTCGTCTCGAGGCTGCCAACGTCATGACCAGCACCTCTTCACGTTCGTCCTCCACACTCCACGGTAGACTGGAGCCACAAGTCCATCACCAGAATACCAGAATCACCCACACCCCAACAGTGCGCTGAATCCGGCTCAGTCATCTAGGGCGTGCTGCACACCCGGACGCCTGAGCTGTACTGACCCAGAAGCTCCGCGGGTACCGTGGGAGTTGGCCGCTCCAAGCAGGCTCCATGTCTTCCAAACGAGTCTGGAAAGTGTAATAACGGCCGTATCATGGGCATTGCGACTTGCTGGCTATCAGAATCACGACACGTACGACCGAATTTGTAATGTGAATGGATCTGCGTGCCACCTCGCCCATACGAGCGAACCTTCGATGCGATGCATATCGAGATTAGTGAACTTCCAGCCGCTAGTAACAATGCAGCAGCTTCATTATGCTCCACGCGACTACACAGTGCTACCGAGGGATCAAAGATGCGCGTTTGAACAGCAGGTCGCATTTCTATATCAGTCCGTCATCGTTCACTAATCCCCGCAGGAGGGGCTCCATCGCAGTGGATTGTGGCTTCCAGCTCAGCATAGACTTTGGCTGAGGACGAGATATAAGAAAGAATGGGGACGACCTTCCGGAGAGCTCAAAGCCCATTTGTCCTCCGAGGAACATAACACGCTTTCTTAGTCCACTCAGCTGCCCACCACTCAACATGCCGCTCTGGAGAATTTACGCTCACCCAGATACCTTTACCTACGACCAAAGGAAAGGTATCGCGCAAGCCGTCACCAAACAATACTCGATTCTACCGGCCTTCTACGTCAATGTCATATTCGTCGACGTGAAAGAAGAGGGTCTCTGGATCGGTGGAGAGACGAAGAAGAACTTCGTCCGCTTAACAGTGGAGCAAATCGCACGACAAATGCCGAATCCTGATACTGAAGCAGGCCGCAAGCAACGTACAGCATGGATGGATAAGATCAATGAGGTTCGCAATGACCTTGGTAACCATATTGCGTTGTGTACTGAGCTAATGGACTTGACATGCAGACTCTGCGTCCATACATCCTTGAGCGACCTGAGATTGAGTGGGAAATTCACATCGCGGAGACACCGAGAGATTTGTGGCGCATTCAAGGTATTGATCCACCAGCTTCGAATTCGGAAGAAGAGAAGGCATGGAAAGAGAATAACAAAGCTCGCTCGTATTTGTGATGAACTCACAAATTGTACGCTTGTGCTTCTGTACAAATACACACCTCGCGGGAATAATTGTCGGCAATCAGAGCACAAAGCTGGCTTGAAAGTATAGCTAGGGTAATAATCACAGAGCATGAGTCTCGCTGTCACAATCACTGCATAACACGAAGAGGGAGAGAACTCACAGTCATTCTCCTGCACAGACGCTTACAGGACAAATGCCGACGGGAACAGACAGAACATTAGCAAAGTATCGCCTGTGATTGGCAACCTGAGAGCTGTACTGCTACTCCCGCTTCTACATACGTCAACGTCTCCACCAAATTAGTCGAGCTCGCCAGGTCGAGTCAAGAGTACACAGTCCACGAGCACAAAAATCATTTCAGAGAAGCAGTAAAGTTCCTGGAGACCACCCCGCAAAAAGAAAAGGCCACTGTTCGCTTTCCAATTCCGAGACATACATTTGCAGCATAAAAGTATATCAGCAGAAACACGGAAGCCCGTGAATACAACCATGACTTCGAGTACCAACGACCAGAACGCCACAAGAACAGGCCAATGCCTCTGCGGCGCAATCAAATACTCTCTCACTGGCGCTTCAGCAAAACCCTACTACAACACAATCTGCCACTGTCTAAACTGTCGCCGAGTAAGTGCATCTCCACAGCGTCAACGAACCCAAAAGATAAAACAAAGAAGATAAACCCAAACTATTTCTCACGATATTTATAGGTCACCGGCTCAGCTTTCCTCCTCGCCAGCATAACATCGCGTTCAGGCTTCGTCATAATCTCCGGTGCTTCTTCACAAAAGTCTTATCAAGATACTTCCACTTCTTCCGGAACAGAGCTTACACGAGTTTCATGCGGGGTTTGCAGTTCAAATCTTTTCGCTTTCACACCGCTCTGGGATGAGATTGTGAGCGTTGCGGCGGGAACACTCGATGATTTTGATGAGAGTTGGGAGCCGGATACGGAGCAGTGGTGTGTGCATCGGGTGGGCTGGTTAGGTGAGAAGGATTGGGGAGTGGAGGGCACGAGGAAGTTTGAGAAGGTGGTGAAAAAGGGATGATGGAGAGAGGGAATGCAAGAGTTGCTGGAAGAGTCAGAGTGCTGTCCTCGAACGAAAGTCGCATTTTGGTTCTTGCATTTTTTTGATCCATCATCACTCATCAAGTTACAATCTAAGCTAAGTCGACATCTCATCGTATCAATATTCTCATTCTCTTGCGTCCACTTTTCTTGCCATATTTCAATCCCACGTCTTCTCTCCGATGACCCAGCCATCGTACCATATGAAACTCGAATTCGGCATATCTGCCCAAGCCAAAATGTCTTTCTTAAACTGTCTCAGCCAGTTTTCGTCGTCTTCGGACTTTATAGATTTTCCGTACGTCGCAGCGAAGCTGGGCATAAGTGCTTTCGCGAATAGTCGCTTCTCTTCTGGCTCCATTAGGAGATTGGCGACGTCGCCTGATGAAACATGTTCTCTGTCAAAGCCGGCTTCTTGCATCCAAAGGGAGTTGATGAGGCCTGCTTCTGGGTGCGCACCACGCTGACGTGAGAGAGTGTGATAGAGCTCCCAGTTTCGTTGGATGGCTTGAGTCGTGGGTCGAGTGCATTGAGAATGCATGTCTCGTGTCGCTACGATGCCACCGGTTCTCACGACGCGAGACATGGACTTCAACGCCTCGACAGGCCTATCGAGATGGACAAGTAGTTGGTGACAGTGAGCGATATCGAAGGAACTGAGCTGAATGGACGATGGAAGGGAGTAGACATCAGCTTGCATGAACTCCACATTGGTCAGTCCAGCAGCGGCAGCTTGAGCTTTCGCGGCAGCAACGGAACCTGTGGGCCACCCTGTGTGAGCTGAATTGCTGAGACCAACGGCGTTGGAGAGACGAACTGGTAGAGTAGTCTACGCCGAGCACGTATCCATGTGGGGCGCGGCGCGCGAGATCGAGTGTGATTGACCCAATACCGCACCCAACATCGATGATCCGAGAGTCGCTCTTGATATATGGGATGATGTGTGGGGCATGAGTCTCGACAGTCCTTAAGTTGAAAAAAGCGTCAAGGTCACGAAAGTCGGGAGTGCAATCCTGATTGCTATCGTTGGACATTGTGCAAATTTCAAAAAGGCAGGACCGATGCCTCGAAGCTGTCCATCCAACGACCAATTTATATCGCATTTGATTCTTCGTGTCGATGTAGTCCAAGGGTCCGCACCCAGCAGCCTATATCCCTGCTCAACTGGGGTCCAAAGCTTGAGTCCGGAGTCCGGAGGCTGTAAACTTCACATTCATACTCATCTTTCAGACAAACACATCGCGATTTTGCATCACGGTGCGCTGAATTGCCTTATACGCTCCAATCAGCGAACTCGGGGCTCAAGTGCCGCACAAAGGCATGTACCTGCCTGTGCATCACTTGGATCCGTGCGTTTCCAGGCGGTATCGTCGGCCATGAAGGTGATCCGAGCCGGTTTCCAGCCATGTTTCGTGGTCTAGCGTGGGTTGCTGCGTGAGACTGAAGTACAATGCACGGTCATGGTGCAATGAAGACAATTTTGAGCGTCGTGGACATCGGAAATGCTTCATGTTGAGCCAAAAGAGTCGCAAGATGGCAGCTCGCGTCTTGGACAGAAAATCTCAGCCACCAGCTATGGCCACTGCCCTGAGCGGGACCGGATTTCTTCCGCACTAAGTTCAGTATCTTCACGGAGCCATCCGAACTGTAACTTCAAGATGGATGTGCTGACTGATCTGCTTCGTTTCGCCTTATGTCGTGGCAAAGATCATGTCTGTGTACGAGCGGTTGGTTGGATGTGAAGGAGTGAAGTCTGCCCCTTTTGGGTTTGCAGTGCGAGGGATGTGGGTCTGGCTTCGTCCATTCGAAATACATCTCGCAAGCTGGCTTCGCAAGAACGCGGAGTACTGGTTGACCGCGAGCCTGTAACCTGTTGTCACTATTGGCATAGCTTGCTTGGCAGGTCGGCAACGAGGCACAAGGCTAACTGCCCAACGTCAGCATAGTGTTGCAAGGAGATCGCGCGGCCGAAAGCAGGCCCATTCAAGCGGCGTAGACGAGGTCCAACAGGGTGGTGAGCAGAGCAACGCCACCTCCTTGGGTCTCCACTGTTCGGCCGCGTCCGCGATCATTCCAGTCGCCCTCTCGCCCCTCAACGGACCCTGTGGTAGAACTTTTACCTGCACTGCGATCCATGAGGGATGCCATAGGAATTTGGTTTTGCACATGCGGAGCTCCTGCAATATGTTGGCCGCCTGTTGAAGCCGACCAAGGTTGGTGTAGGAGCTCTGAAGCATTGTTGCGATAGTCCGTCGCACTTGCGGGAAGTGCAGCGGGTATATAGTTACCGCGTGAGGCACCCCACCATCCGCCGAACAGTCCTTCAGAATTCCGCGTTGCGAGTGCGGCGCGAGCATTGTGCGCGATCCAAGGGGCATAGTCTTGACAGCTGGTGCGGTGAAGCGCAGCAAGCTCATTGTTAGCTGCAAAGGTCTTGCCCGGATAGAGCGGCTCTCTTGGCAAGGGCTCGCAGAACTGCCCGAGATGGTGTAGGTAGATTCCCTTGAAGGTTTGGGCATCCTGAGAACAATCGCGCTTGGCGTCACAGAAGTCTTCCAGGATCCCCGCTCGACCCAGACCGGCCCACTCAGAGGTCTCTGACGAGACAAGGTCTCGATCGAACGGCCATCCGGTCGCCTTGATGACGTTCCGCACAAGTTCGTGTCCGTCCTGCAAGTAGGTTGTGTTGCCAGTACTTTCCCACAGTCCACGCAGGCCAGAAAGGATCACCCCTTGATTATATGTGTAGACCATTTCATTCCTGGAGTCGCAGTTGGTTTCGTTCCGCTCGAGCCCCGAAATGTGGAACCCGTCTACATAGAGACCCTGCGTGTTAGTCATGTTGCTGTGCTTCAGCCAGCGGTACCCCTGCACTGCCGCTGTGAGGAAATGGGCATCATGTGGCCTGGCATGTTCGAGGTCGTTGGCGCGAACATCGTCGCTCTGGAAAGGAGATGCGTTGTCGTCTCCTAGGCACAGTGAGTGGGAATTGCTGGAGATACATGCGGTGCTCAAGTGGTGCTCGTACCGGGAAAGTGCAAATACATGCCTACCGAGGCCGCGATCCACAATTGATTGGTGATGGCATTCTTGTACGGCTCCAGAGTAGGATTCCATACCATGCCGCCACCGCACAGGCTCTCGTCCCAACCACGACTCGCCAAGTCGTAGAAAATGTGAGCGCGATGGGCGAAGGCGGCTTTGAACTGCACGCCGTGCCAGGGCTGGAACTGGTAATGCAAGCGAGAGTGGGTTTGCATGAAGCGAAGGTGCTGCAGCCATGCGAGCACCACCCACAGCATGTCATCAAAGGCCTCTTGCCTGACGGCGAAGGCGTCCTCACCGAAGTAGAAGGCGGTGGCCTGGCCAAAGTAGGTGTTGAGCTCGTTCTCTACATGCGGTGCCTCGCTGGCGTCAGCGGTACCTGCATCGAGCGCCTTACTTAGCGCACTCAAGGCAGAGGCGAGGTGCGTGTTCATCACTGCCGCCGTCCAGTCGATGGCCGTGGGCCACGCACCCAACCACAGCTCGAAATAAGACGACTGCATCATCCGGATTGCTTTGCGCAGGTCCTGCAGTGGATCGACGTGCAGATCGAGGCCATGTCGCAGGGGTGGAAGGCGTGTCTGCCATGCGGAGGGCGTGCAGGGTGCATGTGTTGTACATGTTGCTGTGGTGTTTGTTGGTGATGTTGCTGCCGTGGGAGAGAACAGTGAGGAAGCTGGAATTGCCCGAAGCAGCAAGAGCAGCGCGGCGCGCATGGTCGTCCAGGTGGCAGAAGTCAGTCTCGTCATGCGTATGCAGCGTCGATCGAGCACATCGACGGCCGGATCTCGTCTCTGCGGGCTGACCGGGGGGCGGTGGAGGAGGTGTCTGTCGCACGCCAGCAGGTGTCACGGAGCCACAGCTGCAGCAGTGCCGACGGGAATCTCGCGATCACCCAGATCAGCCTGTCATGGGAGCAGCGGTGCGCCGCCAATGCCCACATGCACACGGCCTCGTGATGGACGTCGGCGTGGATGGAGGGTGCGACAGTCGACGGCAAGGAACAGCTTGTCCGTTGCGCGCAACCGCGGCAGCGAATGGGAATACCGCCGCCGGCGCCACCGCTCCGCATGGGTTCTAGTTCGCGATCGAATTCGAAGCTGTGCTACGGCTTATGCGTCGCGCACGCTGCTAGTGCGCACTGCTGTGCATGCGTCTGTTCGTCTGCTTGCCTACCTGCTCTCACCCATTGCTCGCTCTCTGACCGCCGCCAACGACCATGCCGGCGCGTGCCACCACCGCGCTCACCCTTCGCCCTCCCGACTGAACTCTCTGGCCCGTTTCCCAGCCGTTGCTGTCACCGCCCGTGCCCTCACCACAGTCGCTACATACCCCTCCGCATCTCTCCTCCATACCTCGACGGTGGAGCAGCATTACGGCCGTGGCGCGGCGCGGAACCGGCTGCTGGATTGTGCTCTTTCATTCATTGCCCCTCCGCCGACGAGATCGCCCATCAGCGCCCTTTGAGCCTCCTCTCCCAACCACCCAGCATGGCTGACCCTTCGCGGCCCTGGGTGTCGAATCCTACGGCCCAGGCCATCTTGGACTACCTGCAGATCGCATATCCCATCATCCTGCTGGTGCTCTATCTGACCACCTTCACCGTCCGCAGCATCGTCACTGCCCGCAGCGACAGCGACACCCTCCCCTCACAACGCCCGGAGCAACTGGGGCCTGGTGGCAAGCCGCTGCCCAGGAAGAAGAACAATGCGGTCAAGAAAGAGTCGGACATCTCACCGGACCTCGACTTTGCGCGGCCACGCAAACTGCTCTTCGAATGGCTTTCGGTGGGCGTCATATTCTCGCTGAGTGCCAACATCCTCGTGGTCATCGTCCACGCCATATCCGCAAGAGATGAGGGCTGGTGGTGCGGTCAGGCACCCACGGTATGTTGCGGGAAAGAGCGATACACATGCGTGCCAGCACATACTGACAGGACAGATCTACCTGGTGGGATCTTTCATGGTCTACATCCTACTCGTCATTCACATGATCGACTCCAAGCCATCGCCCACCATCGCCCATTTCCTAACATGGGCCGCCGCGCTACTGATGGAGCTCGTCTTACTGGGAGCCTCCTTCGCCGCATATACTTCCGAGCACCGCGAATCGAAGCCCGGTCATCGCCACGGTGGCGAATTCCGGAGAGGCATGTCGGAATGGGAAGTCACCGAAGTGACCATCGACATCGTCCGCGTCTTCATCCTTCTGGCCCTCTTGGCATTCTACACTCTCTTCGTCTTCTTACATGATGCGTGGAAGCGGAAGCCCCAGTCAGAGCACGTGCTCAACACCGAGGAGACCACTGCCCTCCTGTCCAATGGTCATGCGGAGAACGGCGCAGCCAATGGTACCGCACACGCGTACGGTTCCACAAATGGCAAAGCGCACGGGCCAGCGGGCTATGGACATGGACGCAGTGGTCACCACGAGGAAGCACCGGCGGGCTGGGAAAAGCCAAAGCAGACGCCGACACGCAGCTGGTGGGAGTACCTTCGAGCATATGCAGTGTTCTTGCCATACATCTGGCCAGCCAAGGATCGGGCACTGCAGCTCAACTTTGTCATCTGCTTCGTAATTGTGTTCCTCCAGCGTGGCATCCAGATTCTGGTTCCAATCCAGCTGGGTAACATAACTGATATCCTGGCCGGAGACAACATCTACATGCCATGGCTTGCAATTGGTCTGTACATCATTTACCGCCTGTTTCAAGGCTCCAATGGACTGCTGGGAGCTGCGAGACAAGTCTTGTGGATCCCCATTGAGCAGTACTCGTACCGTGAGCTCTCGGTGGCAGCGTTTGAGCATGTGCACCACCTCAGCCTGGACTTCCACCTGGGCAAGAAAACCGGCGAAGTGCTCTCTGCATTGGGCAAAGGCGCGTCTTTGAACACGTTCCTCGAGTCCGTGACATTCAACGTGCTTCCCATGCTCATCGATCTGGGCGCTGCCTTTGTGGTATTCCTCGTCAAGTTCGATGCCTATTATGCACTGGTGATTGTCGTGGTTACTTTTTGGTACATCTACATCACCATTCGCATGGCAGCGTGGCGAGCGGAAATCCGCCGACAAGCCACGAATGCAAGTCGGGAAGAAGACGCTGTCAAGAACGACTCGATGATGTCGTACGAGACGGTCAAATACTTCAACGCGGAAGCGTATGAGTTCAATCGCTATCGCGATGCCGTGAAGAAGTACCAAAAGGCTGAGTATCAAGTCACTTTCTCGCTCGCGCTCATGAATACAATCCAAAACTTGGTTTTCATGTTTGGACTGATCGTGGCCAGCTTTATAGCAGCATATCAAGTCACCTCGGGAATACTCAAAGTGGGCAAATTTGTTCTGCTGGTAACGTACATGACACAGCTGCAAGGGCCTTTGAACTTCTTTGGCACATTTTACCGGATGATCCAGAACAACATGATCAACTCGGAGCGCATGTTGGAGCTCTTCAAGGAGCAGCCGACCGTAGTGGACAGCCCGGAAGCCGAAACGATGCCTTCTTGCGAAGGCGAGATCCGATATGACGATGTACACTTTACCTACGATCAGCGAAAACCTGCGTTGCAGGGACTGAGCTTTACCTGCAAGCCAGGCACCACGACCGCATTGGTTGGCGAGTCTGGAGGTGGCAAGTCCACAGTTTTCCGCCTTTTGTTCCGTTTCTACAACACGCAACAAGGAACAATTCAGGTGGATGGCAGGGATGTGCAGGGTGTTACGATTGACAGCCTGAGGAAACACATTGGTGTAGTACCGCAGGACACGGTGCTCTTCAACGAGACGCTCATGTACAACCTCAAGTATGCCAGGCAGGATGCCACGGACGAAGAAGTCTACGAAGCGTGCCGAGCAGCGAGCATACACGACAAGATCATGGGATTCCCGGATCAATACGACACGAAAGTGGGTGAGCGAGGGTTACGACTCTCTGGTGGCGAGAAACAGCGAGTTGCGATTGCTCGCACCATCATCAAGAATCCCCGCATTATCCTGCTGGATGAAGCCACTGCAGCGTTGGACACGGAAACGGAGGAGCATATCCAAGAAGCTCTCAACACCTTGGCACAAGGCCGGACCATGTTGGTCATTGCTCACCGGCTAAGCACAATCACCATGTGTGACCAAATTCTGGTTCTGCATCAAGGCAAGGTTGCAGAGCGAGGGACCCATCACGAACTGCTCGCGCAGCGAGGCCGTTATGCGAGCATGTGGAGGAAACAAGTCCGAGCGCAACGCGCCGCAGAAGAGGCCAAGGTCCTCAAGGAGAAAGCTGACAGGCTCCGACGAGAGAGCATGGACAGTAGCGCGGCCCGTCTCCGGATAGGCCAGGATGAAGACACACCGCCCAGCAGCGACGAGGAGGAGCACGCACGCAACAAGCAGGCGGCACCTGAAAGCGACTTCCAGAGTGCGCTTTCGTTATCGCCGAGGGCGGCGGTGCCTCATGCGCAAATATCTACAGTGTTGGGCGGAGGAAAGGATCCTGGTACCGATGTCAAGCCACAGCTGGAAGCGTTGCGAAGTGGTACAGTGCGATCACCATCGCCTGTGGTAGAAGAGGAACATCACCATCACCAACACCATCCTGGGAAACCTGCGGGACACCCTTAGAAGAGGAACATGAGAACGAGTGGCAAGGTGCTTGGCGATGAGTGATCGATATGGACCAGGTGGCGAACGTAGGGCGATCAGCTCATCGGCGAAGGGTTGGAAAGTAATGAAGGAAAATACACCCTGTTCGGAGCAGGAGATTGCTACTGCTTGCATACACTGAGCAGCGCAAGCATTATAGACGGACGGAAAGCGGACGTAGTGCGCCAACGTTCCAGCCTTGGTGTTCACTACATGGCGAGAAGGCGGGCGACGATGGACGAAAAGTATTATGATTACTTTTTAATCGTATTGTTGAAACACCTACCAACCTACTGAATCCAATGACCCCAGACCTGTCACGACTACGTGCTTATCCATAATGTCGGTGTCACATATACAGCGCAACACGGGTACGTATCTCCTCGCTTCAGCATCTTACAATGCCACTGCATGTGAAAGAGAAGAGCGGTGAAGAGCGTGTAGTGCAAAAGACGAAGTTGAAAAACGACAGATCGGAATCGTGCAAGCGAGGTGAGATAGACATGGGAGCTGATAAGGGGAAAGGATGTCGTCTACTGAACAACGAATGGTGGAATTTCTCGTCTGGGGATTGGGAAACGAATGTGCATTGCAGTGCAGTGCATCGCATTGCATTCTGTCCTTGTCGTGCATGCTTGATGGCTTGGTTCTTTCTGACATGCTGCATCTACGTTTCTTCTTGGCGGCCTGAGCGCAGTTTGGGTGATGGAGAGAACGGTCTATGGTTCCTGAAGGTGAAATGTTTGGTTCGACCTGTACAGATTCTCCGACGCATGGCAGTGTGGCAGGCATGACCTCGTTTTTTCGGTAATGCCGTACGGGAACTTTGGTCCTCTCCACGGGAGGCCCGGGGTACGAAACATTTGAGTGGTGGAAATTTGGTTGATAGCATGGCTGGGAGGTGTCCAACGGTTCTGTTTGCGTGGTGTGGGGAATCCGTGGAACGTTGTGCGGTGCTGACACAACGTGGAAGTTGCGAGCACCGTTTTCAGTTCTGAAGACCACATCTGATGCCACTTCACCTCAGTGCTTCTTGCTTCCAGCATGAACTCATTGACAGGACACAGCAATAAGTGTGTATGGTGTCTCAAAAATATCGACTACTCATTCGAAAGATTTTCCTTCGGCCTACCCAGATCGGTCAACATGTCGTATTCGAGCTTCCAGTCCAAGAAAGACCCATCGACATCATCAGCGTTGTCCTCGCATGGCCACGGCGCGCCCGTCACGGCCGTGTCTCCTTCGGAACAACACGAGCTGGGCAGCCAATGTCTCACTGCAGCCGTTGTGCAGCACGGTGCTGTGATGATGGTGCGCGCGGTGTCGACCCAATCAATCGGACGGAGCTACGGGCACCTTCTCCACGATGCATCGCACACCTGACCCGAATGCGCTTCTAGCTGCATATTGCTCTCGCTCGCCCGGCCCAGGATCAACAACCTTCTATCGTTCTGCGCTCCATCGACGTCGCTGTGCTCCATGTTCCAGAGGCTGGCTTGCTGCCACAGGACGAGCCGGTCCCGCGCCCTCCTATGCCGTCTTCAAATGCGCCCAGCCGGCAACCCGATGGGGAAATAGCGCAGGCATATCGGACAAAGGTCCGATGGGTTTGCTGATCGCCAATGCCTGGCGTGACGCCAGGCAAACGGAAGCTGTGAGACCAGCTGCGCTACCACCGACAAGGTGACTCAGCACTGCTGTGCGACCCATTTCGCACTGTCTTTGACGCCGCAGATATACAGCAGAGCCAGCCCAGAGGTTGGAAGCTGTGGCACCTGCGAGCCATGGACTCTTTTTTCCGAATCCCTTCCACGTTTTGCACCGGCTCCCGTTCAACTTGATACCCGTTCCACGTGTGAGCAATTGACGACCCGACCAGCGCCGTGGAGCTGTCCCTTCGCTGCTGCAGGTCCGAGAACGAAGCACGCCGCGCTTCCGACTATTGCGGGCAGTCGACATATTTATCCTTGCTAGGCCGGCCAACGCACACACACGCCAAACGATACTTGACAAGGGCCGTGATTCGCTGCATCTCCCTTCTCCCTCGTACCAGGATACAGCTGCCGGCCCAGCCTCCCGCCTTTCTGGTTCACTGTTCAATGCCCTCTTCACTACTGCACAACATACTCGAGCGTACCGTCCCCTCGGTTCCAGCAGCTCCCATTCTCAAAATCTTCGCAACGACACTTCCGAACACATCTGTCGACGCTGACCCGACATTCTGGTCTCGCCGATTTGGCACATCTGAATCAAACTCTGAAGTGAAGCCATTGGTCGTACACGGAGACTCCGGAAACAGCTTCGAGATACGGAGCAAGATAGAGTGCTGTGGTGGCGGTTGTTGCAACTCCTGCCACCACCACACCTTTGATCTGTGCAGATGGCACTCTCAGACCAGATCCCTATAGTGAGGCCATTCTCAGCCATGTTTGAAGAATATTCATTGCTGAGACACAACAAAGGACGACCATTATTCTACTTATTCCAGTGACCAATATGGAGACGAGAATGATAGCTACACGTCGTTCGTGGTCTCCATCTGAAATTCAATAAAATGAGTCGAAATGCTGAGAATCGATTTAGTGCGAGGACGTTGGCGACAACGACGACCATGTATCGACATGAAAATGGGAGGACCTATCACGCATATCGTAAGGATGTGTCCTTGATTGAACGCGAAGTGTGCTAATCGTGAGTAGGAGACGGAGAGTACTGGCAACCGTAAGCCAGATCCAATGCTAGATCGACTCGACTGAACTAAACCGCGTCAGCAACGACGAGAAACAGAACAACCACGAAGCAATAGTGTACGATCTACAACATTGGCTGTCCTGATATAACGATCGAAATCTGACACACCTCAGACACCATCTTTGCATCATGACCCTACGAGACAAGCTCTTCCTCGCACCCGTCACCAATCCCAAACGTATTCTCGACATTGGTACCGGAACCGGCATTTGGGCCACCGACATTGCAGACAAGTTCTTCGATGCGGAGGTGATTGGCACTGATCTCTCGCCTGTCAAACCTGGCATGCAGCCCGATAATTGCAGATTTGAGATCGATGACTGCATGTCAGAATGGGTGTATCCCGAGAATCACTTCGACTTCATCCACATCCGCGGGCTGTTCGGCAGCATCAGTGACTGGCCGCAGCTGTACCAACGATGTTATGAGCATATGGAACCTGGTGGATGGCTTGAACAAGTCGAGTGGAGTATACAGAACCGAAGTGCGGATGGTTCACTCAGCCCTGATTCGACGCTGGCGAGATGGTACGCCCATACGATTCCGTGCTTTGTTAGTGATGGATGCTCACCAACACACTGCTGACGGTCATGGATGACAGGTCTCGATATGGCATCGAATGCGGCAGACGAATAAACAAGACTTTCGAAATTGCAGAAAACATGGCGGGGCTGATCAAACAAGCTGGCTTCGTGGACGTGGTGGAGAAACGCTTCAAATGGCCCATTGGGCCTTGGAGTTCGGATCCCAGACTCAAAGAGATCGGTAGATGGAACTTGCTGAACTGGGAAGAAGGAATGGAAGGTTGGGTGATTGCGCCATACACAAGAGTTCTAGGGGTAAGTCTGCCTGGCGATAGACATTGAGTGCAGCGTGCTGACCCTGCAACAGTGGTCCGTCGACGAAGTGCAGGCCTGGCTGCAAGAGATCCGAAAAGCTTTGCGTGATCGCAAGAAGCATGTTTATCACGAGGTGTAAGTAAGTTCTTCAACTCTTGGTACGACTTCTTGATTCGCTTACATTATTGACTTCCAGGCGCTTGGTCTATGCACGCAAGCCTTTTGACCACGAGGTCACTGCTTCCACAGAAACTAATGGAAAGCACGAGGAGAACAATGGTGGCGCATCAAGAGCGGCCTCTTACTAGCAGCGAATCCTCAACATCAATTGGCGTTGCATCCACACTTACTGAAAGCGTATAAGCAAGCACCACCAATTGGACGCTTTTCCAAATTTCAAACACATGAAGATATCCACTCATGCCACTACAGTCTACCCAGTGTGCCGTCGACTTCCAGAGCCTGTGGAAACACATTCGCGTGCACTAATCATACTTCTCAATGCTGTTGTATCAAGGATAAGCCCATTGAGCATCTGAGTCGCACACAAGGCCGCCAATATTTGCGAAGAAATTGAGCTTACCGGCATCTAGCAGAGAACCATCTCTGCCTCGACAAAAAAAGGTTTGGAAACACTTTTGCTGACACAAGCAAAAAGGCCGAATAATGCACCCAACAACATTCCGAGTGGCATGTCGTTGGAAGAGAGGTTGGTGGCGTGACTAAGCATCTTGAACGCGAAGACAAAATGCTCGAAGAAGAGCCACAAGCAGTGCCCTAAGTGCATGCAGTTTTTGGTTGCATGAGTGATCGTCTGTGTTGGACCCCTCCAATCCAAAGCAAGAAGTTCACGTGGAAGACTCGAGGCCAAGATGTCATGCCTGTTGGTCCATTGCCGCATTGGGCAAGAAGAAGGATTCCAACCAGCCACTGCACAGCAGCACTGCCATTGAGATCATCGCTAATCCTTCGAAGTGTCGATCATCTACGATGGTACCAGGATACCAACAAGTGAACAAGCTATCGTGTTGCTAACGTATAAGAAGCTCTGCATGCATCGGCCATCGCAAAGAGCATCCACTCTGAGGCCATAGGCATACCGAGCAGCGCGCATTGAAAGAAAAAAAGTAGCTATCTTCGCACGAAACGAAAGCTTGCCTTGGTTGCAAGATACCCATTCACACAAGACTGTCCAACTCAGCATATCCAAGCAAGAACGACCATGGCGGTCTCCATCCCCCGTCAACTCCTCACAAACTCCTACAAAGGCCCTCACTACACCCTCCAACCCGATGAAACCTCCTCCGCCAACGGCCTCATCCTCGCCCCCTCCGAATCCTACGTCAACGGAGGCCTGCTCTTCACTCTCCTCCCCGCCTCTAACAGCACCCCGACGAACCCCACTTATACCCTCCAAATCGTCTTCGAAGAACACCACTCCCGCTTCAACTTCACAAAATCCGGCACGGAATACACCACCTGGCTCCTCGACATGTGGGATACTCCTTCTCGCGACCAAGTCTGTCTTTCCGAACCCGATGGGACTACGAGTCAAATTTGGCATTTGGAAGAACAGACTCGACTACCCGAAGGTGCACCTGGAACGAAGTATTATAAATTATGGAATGATTGGACGGGGCCGGGGATGTGTTTGGATACGTATGCTGATGGACAATTTGCGGCGCACATGTCTGATAGGGCGTGGGATACGAGTGGGCAGTATTGGATGTTGAGTGGGTTGCCTCCTCAGCAACAACAACAGCAGTATGTTGCTCTTCCGCCGCCTCAACAGAATTATGCGCCGTATGCGGCTGCGGGCGCTGCGGCGGGGTATGCGCATGGGAATCAGCATCATGATGATGATAGCAGCAGCAGTAGTGATAGTAGTGATGATGATGGGCATGGGAAGAAGAAGAAGAAGCATAGTAAGAGGGATATGGCGACGAAGGCTGCGAAGGGGTATCTGGCTGGGAGGTTTGCGCAGAAATTTGCTTAGAGTTCATTGGGTATTGATAGCAAGAAGTCTTCAGCAAAATGAAGAAATGAGTCCCAGGAATTACGATGTGGCGATCTATTTGCACACTTTAAAAAGTATTCCATTCTCAGTGCCGATCCGGAACGCCAGCGCTAATACTCACACGTATGTCGATGTTATGCATTCTGTCGACAGAGCTTCCCACACCGTCGATGCCGAAAAGATGCTTCAGATGCTCCAGGTGCTCCCAGGTTCTCGATTCAAAGAAAAATGCCATGTTCAAGCATCACCAAGACTCCCAGACTCTCCAACCAGATCCCAAAGTGCATGACCCAAGACACCAATAGTGTGCTTCACCCTTTCCTAAATTCCTTCATGAACGCCACCACAGCCACAGTCTTTCCCAAAAGCAGCCTGATTACCAGCGCTCCTCCGCATGGCTCTAGTCCGATGATCTCCATGGTAGCCCTCTAGATGTGTCTGTCCATCCAGTCTCTCTCCATCCTCCGGCACAGTGCCTAGAAACTCCACATGTTTCCCCTTTCGCTCATGTGCGAACTTCTTCAGGATTTTGGTCACCCTCTCCACCTCCTCTCCAGCACCCAAGTAACTCTTCAAGAAGTTGCCGACATCAGTATTCTCGTGGTTTCCAACCAAGGCCCGAGCAGCAACAGGATCCGAAGAGTAAATGTTGACATCCGCGCCGGAATGGCCATGTGTTGACCAACCTGTTTGCGCGCGACGGGATATCATGTCGGCAAAAATGTACGATGCGGGAGCGGAAGCTGTGAGGAGAGATTCTATCTCGGCGGAGGAGGCGTCGTGGATCCCCAGATTCTTCTTGAAGAGGGAGTCCAAGAATTCACGCTCATCTTCATCGTGAGCGGAGTCATTTTCTTGCAGTTCTTTCTTGTGGAGCTTGGTCGTTCCACGATGTAAGAACTCATACCAGTTCTTCGCCGTGTGACTAGCAGAGTGTGAAGCATTGGCAAGGACACCCGGATACCAGAGATAGTCCGGGTACGTTTCGTGCAATTGTCTCGCCGCGGCCAAACCACCTGTTTCATGATCCGAAGTGGAAACCATCAGCGTGGGAGTATCCGACTCGTCGATGAATTCCAGCACGGCCTTCATGGCGTGGTCGTAAGCCAACACCTCGTGTACCTGCGCAGCAGGATCGTTCCCGTGACCTGCGTGATCGATTCTGGAACCCTCGATCATGACGAAGAAGCCCTTGTCAGAATGCTTTGAGGCGGCAGCAAGGAGATTGAGTGCTTTGCGGGTTGTTTCCTCCAAACTCGGGTATACGTCGTTCTCCTGCCTACGATCGATTTCGTATGGGATGTCGGTTGGAGCAAAGAGGGCCAGTAGCGGAAGTTCTGCGGTGTCACTACCCAGCGCGTCGAAGTCCTTTCTGTCCCCGATATACTTCCAGCCGTTCTCTCTCGCGACCTTCAAAGCGTCCACATCGTCGGCACGGCACCCTCCTTCGGTGGTGTTAGGTAGGAAGTGACATCGTCCACCTCCCATCATGAGATCCACCACTCTGCCTAGAGGATGCGTTTCTCCCAACATCTGCAATGCGATCTCGTCTTCCATTTCCCTTCTCCTTACATGGCTCGCAAAAACCGCCGGCGTGGCATCCGTGATGCGCGTAGTGACCACCAATCCTGTTGTGTATCCCATGCGCTTCGCAGCCTCCATAACAGAACCGCAAGGCTCGAAGTCCGGCAAGACAGAAATAGCTCCATTGTAGCTCTTTGCACCACAAGAGAAAGCCGTCGCTCCAGCAGCGGAGTCAGTAACGAGCGAACTTGAGCTGCGAGTTCGACTTTGTCCGATGAGATGTTGATCAATGCCTAGTGTTTCGCCCCAAGGCAGGTCCTCAACGTATTGTCTCCAAGATCGCGTCAGAGCGAGAGAAGTCGGCCCCATGCCGTCGGAGACCATGAAGATGAGGTTCTTCTTCCCCTTGCCGCCGTCTTTGCCTCCGCTGCCTCCGTTCTGTTGCCCATCATTGCCTGTTTGTGTAGTATGTTGCCAGATCACTGCTAAGACTACTACTGCGGCGGTTGCAATTATTGCCCAGATGAGGAGTCCTATCTCCCGCCATCGGTTGCGTGCAAGGAGTTTAGTGGTGCTTCGACTGTCGGTTTTGCCGGTTCGCTGGCCGGTCAGGAGGGCATCTTCTTCCTCGATGCCGCGTTCGGAGGAGTTCGTCGATGGCGGTCGGTGAATGACAGGTTCGGTCATGGCGTCGTCCGAGATTGAAGGTGTGTTCGCCGCTATGGTGATAGGAGTCGACTCCAGGCGCGCAACGACGGGCTGAGACACGCGTGCCTCTGTATGACTGAACGCGACTGTCTCAGGTTACCGGCGTTCACTCCTCTGATAAGTGTATGAATGAGAACAGAAGAGAAGAAGAGAAAAGGAGATGTTAGGTCTGGTGACTGGGATCACAGCGTGTGAGGTGTGGTGCAGCTGTCAGCAGGTTCACGGCTCGGTCAGATGAGAGGCAGGGTCCATTGAGAGGCGGATCCCACCCACAACAACAACGACAGCAGAGTCACAAGAAGAAGTGCACGTTGAAGTCTTCACAATGTATATTTGTCACACTCAAGTCTAGCTCGATCGAAAACTCGTCACCTCAGCCAAAACGCTATGCAAAGCTGTGCCGCCTCTAATACTCGTACCCGCTGTCGTATCGTGATGAAGTGAAGGAGAAGAAATAGGAAAGTCATAAGCCCATATCCAGTTCATGCCATCTCATAATGCCATGCGGTCCATGTCCAGTCCATCATCGTAACATCTGGAGATCGTACCGGGTTGCCTCCGTGGAAGGAGCGAGGGAAAGAGGAAGGGAAGGTCACTACCGCCCTTGACTTCTGCTCCTCCCCTCATATCGCATCCCTTCCTCCTCCCTCTTCTTGTCCTCCCGGTACTCACTCCACTTATTCTCTCCGGCATTGGCCAACAAGCCGCCGACAACAGCGCCAATGATAATATCACGTTGACGGTGTTGCTTGCCGAATTGTCTGCCTGCCAAACCTCCAGCGACAGCACCAGCCAAACCGACTCCGAGACCTCTACTAGAAGTGTCAAACGTTTGCGCGATCTTGTCCTGGAAGTTGTTGCCTCCGCCGGATCTGCTGCGCGACCGGCTTCGAGAGCGTGAGCGAGAGTACGATCGTTCGCGACCGCGTGAGACTCCGCTGCGGCGACTGACTTGCGAGCGGTCGAGGTGAGGATCGGAGCGACGCGCTACAGTGCCTCCACCGCCGTACGGCGCATCACGGGCGTAGCTGTCTCTGCGGTCGGCGGGCTGAGTAGCTGGTCAGTCGAGATTCATACGTTGCACCACGCCGGTGACGAACAACAAGTGGTCCTGCACCTACAGGTCCCCGATATCTCTCTGTCGTCTCGACATAGCGGTCGTAGTCGCGATCGTCGTATCGGTCGCGATCACTATATCCTCGGCCACTACTTTCGTACCTGCGACCACTTCGCTCGTCGTAGTCGCTGTCATCGTCATCGTAGTAGCGACTGCGTGGTGGAGGCTGGGCAGACCGTGAGCGCGTCTCGCCCTGGTATTGGGTGTTACCCCGGTAGTCGTCGTTGTACCCCGATGCCATTCCGCTGTCTCTGCGAGAACCAGCGTTGGTCGTTGCGACGAGCTGCTTGTTCGGCTTGTCGTGCTTTTCCAGAGTCCAGAGGTCCTTGTCGGGGAGTACGGAGGCTGGGTTGCGCGCAGGATCGTCTGTTTCTGCTTCGTACTCCTGCAAGACACGATCGTTGCGTTCGTTCAGAGTACGGATGAGAGCTGAAGTGTCCGAATCGTCGGCGAAACGACTCTTCGCAGCAGGTTCTAAGAGACTTGCTTGCTGGCGTCGCGATGCTGGAAGACGGATGAGCTGAGAGTTGTATGGATCAGCGTCGAGAGGACGGGCTGAACGAGTTAAGGCAAAGGCAGTATTGCGCTCAAAGTCTGATGACCTCACGCGTGAATTGCGGCCTTGCGATGCTGACCGGAGCCCTGTACGGTTCGCGCCACCAGAGCTGCTGGAAGAGGACGAGGAGGCCGCCGCAGTCGCTGCGCGGCGCTGCTGCTGCTGCTGACTACTCCTGGACGGGGCGGCCGTAATGACCTGCTGATGATGGTCCGGTGGCAGTGAACGCGGCGGTCGCACAGGCCGGTACACGTCTTCGACCTTCTTGCCGTTGATGTACTTGCGGGCACGATCCCATCCAGAATCGAAGTGGTTGTTGACAGCCCAGCTCACAAACTCACCTGCGTCCTCTACAACGCCCTCCATCTCCTCGCAGCCGCCTTCTGCCCACTATCGAGCGACGCTGGCGGCGGATGGTGGCGGGGCAGCCCAACAATGACGTGGGTCTTGCAGGAGGAAATCTGGCTGCGCCCGACGCAAGGCGCAGGATTGCCCGACTTCTTCACCCCACGTGATGAGCGAATTGTTGGTCGGATTGGCCAGACCAGAATGGTGCGGCTCGCTGCAGGAGGGCGATGGGGCTGGCGCGGATCCGGGCGCGGCGACTTGGAGTCCTGCGAGCTGGGGATGCTGGACTTGCGCAGATTCTCAACCTCTTTTTGTGTCGACGGTGCCTCTCGCTTGCGGTACTTGTGGATGCTGGTGCTGGCAGTGTCGAAATGAGTGGTGTTGCTGGTGATGTCGCGGAGTGCAGAGTGAGCGGATATTCATGCACGCGTGAAGCTGCCTCGAGCTTGCGATTCCACGCGAGCGAACGACTCAGGTTGCTGTGCGCGCTCGACTCTAGCACAGGCGAAGGTGTCTGAATCCGGACGTCAGGTGCTCGACGCGAAGAAACACGCCTGTTCTGGCGTCGCTGTTGAAGAAAACGGCGGCTCGTCTTCTTCAATTGAATTTCCTCTCTGTTGGCGGCGCGGAGCGGATGGGAGAGCAAGGCCGGATCTGACTTTGTATTTCTCAAACAGAAAGAAACGAGGGTAAGAAGAGTTTGTGGCTGACTGACTGTTTGCGACTACACTCACTTCATCATTCACTTCCCTCACTTGCACAAGTCTGGCTCCTGTCGCGGCTCGATCTCAATTTGCTCCATTCGCTGCCGGCACCTATTCTTCCACGCTTCCTGCTTCTGCTGCGTTGGCATTAATGACGTGGGCTTGCAGCTGCCCATAATTGATTGGGCTCACGATGCTTCCATGGGGGTGGCGGCTACCGCTTGGAGCGATGAACGTATCTGGGTCAAGGCTTCCTTGCGAAAGCATCTCATCCATTCGCTCCAACGGCTCCAAGGACAGCGGTGTGCAAGGTGCTGGCTGATTTTTCGGTCCGTGTTCTAGGCATTCGGATCCCGTTCTACTATCCTCAAGGCTGTCACATGTGTCTTTCACTTGTGACGATGCTGCCTATACACACGGCATCTGTGGCAATCGCGGGTTGTTCTACTGTCCTCTCGCATCACCATGACCCCGAAGCGTGGGAGCAGATACCCATCAGGCCTCAAGCCCGACTCCGATTATTGAAAAAACTCATCTGCCAACCAAATAGGACGCCACTTGCTTCATCTGTGTCTCTCGATCAAGGATATACCACCTATCGCAACGCGGCAAGCTGATGCCGCCTAAAGCATAAAAACTCGGTCGTGAGCTTCACTGGTTCATTTGTGCAGGTACGGAGCTGTTGGCAGTTTGCCAGTATACAGGGAATACTTGCTCGGCATCTGTCTGCTCGCCGAGTCATTCCAACACTCGGGCCGCATTGTGAACGAGTGACAGCGTTTGAGATGTTACAGTTTCGATCATCATTCCGATAGCGATGGTTTGCTTTGTGAAGTTCGACAATGCGTCTGCGTTTCTCAACGAAGCCAGACCAGAGTGGAGATCTGCACGTTCTGCATTTGAACCATGGTGTTCAGCTAATCTGGACCTGGGACGAGATGGTCACGTTGTCGTCTTGGGTCATTGGTGCTGCATTATGCAGTCCGAGTAGATCGTGCTTAATGATGGAACGCTTGCATTTTTGGTAAGCCAGTCGGCATAGTCATTCATCGTTGCCGGCCTATCTGGCATGGTGACTGGCCTGCAGCCTCTCATTCTCTTTTTGATCGCTCATCGCTACACTCTACTGTGGAAGCTTGCTGGCCATATTGCAGGAAAGACCTATCTCTCGTGGTATCTCCTTGAGCTTATCCTTCGGATCGACATTGGCCGTGCTCTATGGTCATGAATTCTATCATCAGCGCATCAATGACTACATAATCCCCAGCTCGCCAAAGGCTTTCACAACCTCTTTATCAACGTTCACCAGCCACAGTTCCTGAAACTGTTCCTGTCCTCCACAACCCTCGATTGCTTTTTGTAGGTAATGCCGGATGAATTGCGGCAAATTGACTGTGTGCACCTCATCTCCCGTCGTCAAAACCCTTCTCCTCGCATCTTCTGGCGTTTCGGGGCCGTACTCTTCATTTGCGGCATTGTCTTTCCAAACCAGGGTATCACTTCCAATATCTGCTTCGTCTTCTCTCAATTCGAGTAACATACTCGTCCAAATCGACATGAGCGATTGTAAGTTTTCGAGCACGACGGGGAGATTAGTTTCAAGGAGTTTAGTGAGTGCCAAACACATCAGCTTCTTGCGTGATGGGTCGCCGATGTTCTCGAAGTGGGAAGTCCATTCTTCGAGAAGCCATTTAAGAGTTGCAGAGAGGTCGGGTTGGTTGAGAGTGCCTGATGCGACGGCTTGGAGGGTCGGTACGAAGCCTTCGAGAGAGCCGAGAATGGCTCGGGCGAAGATGGCGAAGTAGTCTGTTTCGACAATGCCATCAACGGGTGCTTCTTGCGCGTTGGGTCCGGTGCTACAGTGTGCGGTCCAGCTTCCATGGAGGCCTTGAAGCAGTTTGGAGAAGAACCCGAAGTTGCCGTTCTCGGGGTCGGTGGCCGATGCCAATGTATAGGTGACAAGGTACGAAGCATTGGTAAACTGGCCAAGAGGCAACGAGGAGGCTACATCTTGTCTTTGGACGAGCCTTAGGCTTGTCTCGATCACATTGCAAACTCTCCCATTCGCATCAGCTTTGAGACCACCGAGTAGGGCCGCAAGCGCGCGGAACATATCTGAGCGAACAGGATCTGAAAGCATGTGGTGTGGTGCTGCAAGCACGTAGGATTCGGCGATCTCCAATGCCTTTCGGAGATTCTCGGACCCAAGCTCGAAGATCTGGTAGAGGTACTGTACGAGGTCGAGCAGCTCCGGCGAAGCAGAGCCGTCGGGTGTCTGCGTGAGGACAGCGTGCCACAGCTCGAGCGCATCTTCAAGAAGATAGACTTGCGTCTCCGATCCGGGTTCTACTGCACCTCTGATGATCGGGACGACCATTGCGTGCAGAGGTAGTGATTCTGCTCTCATAGCATTGACTAAGCGAGCCAAGATCGTCAAGATCGATTGCTTCATCAAGTGCTCCTCGCCGGATTGATCCCACAATGGAGGCAGCAGCGTCACGATGCGATCGGCGTATGGAACGACGTGGACGTCCAATCTTTCAACAATGACGCTGATCGTATTGAGGAGTGCCATCTTCGTCTCTGTCAGCTCCACTTCTCCGATCAAAGTCATGAGCTGTGTCAATATTGTTTGAGCGTATGGTAAGAATGTCTCCGCCTTGAACTCCCAGTCATTGGCAATGTTGGCGAATTGTCTACCAGCAGTCACTCGCACAACTTCGTCATTTAGTTGATCCTCGTGATTCAGTAGATGCTGAAAAATCCGATACACGAGCGGTCGGCTCGCATCGGACACCTTGACTGAGATCCATTGTCCAAGCAGGACAGCTGCTCTTCGTCGGAGTATGTTGTAGCCAGGAGCTTGCTTCTGCACTTCCTGAACAAGCACGTCCCTGATAAAGGCATCAAAGTCCAGCTCCTGGTGCACAACAGATGCTGCCAGCCCGATCGCAGTATAGACTGAGTCCTTGAACAAGACGTTGTCGTTCTCAGGGTTGGCTACTGAGTAGAACACATTTAGCAGAGGAGCGACAATGATCTCCTTGTAATTGATGGCAAGATCCAGGAACAGCTTCTCCGAGCAAGATCGTACTGAAAATTCCCAGTCCTCGCCATCGCCTTCTTCGCGCTTCTTCCACTCCTCAGGCTCTTCCAGCCATTCTCGAAGGTCACTCTCTCTGAAGACGAAGAATTTGGTGACCATAATTTCCATTGCCTCTCGCACAAAGTCCTGTGTGAGCAGGGTCTCCTTGATGATATCGGTCGCCTTATTCTTCTCCTCTTTGTCCCCTGGTGTGCGATACTTGAACGTCAACGCTGGGCTGTGCACCATTTTGGCGCATGCGCGGATGATGAGCAGACCTTTCAGGGCGATCTTCTCCATGAACGGCTTCTCGTTCGCGGAGTCGCCGTCAGAGCCGATCTTGGAAGACAAAGCAGAAGCAACGGCCTCCTTAGAGCCGAAGACGTTGCCGAGTTCTTTGATCAAGCCCCAGTAGTGCTGTGTCAGCTGCAACGAGTTGGGTAACAAGATGAAAGCCGCTGGTTGACTCTTGGCCATTTCGTGATGCAATTTAGCAAGCTGAACAGCGTGACGACCTACCAAACGCAGAGCGTCTCCTGAAATCTGAGGATTGGCTGAAGTAATGATGGGCAGGAAAGCGCCAAGCTGTTCAAGCGACAAGTTCCAGAATGCAACAACATCCGAGTCTCGGTTTGGATGCTCATATCCTGACACGAGCAGTCGGCGCAACAGTTTGATGGCGAGCAGACTTTGCTGCATCTCATCTAGGTTCATCGTGTTTTGCCATGACTGCACCAAACGAGCGTAGACGTTACCCACGACTGATACGATCTCTGGCGTAGCCGCTTGGAGATACTGTCTGGTGCGCTGCAACCGTCCAGTCGACAACTCCTTGACAATATGAAGCAGTGTGAGAAGTGATCGAGCGAGTTGTATTGGAGACGCATCTGCTTGGCGGATTGCCGAAACGAAGATGGAAACTGCATCTGGCCAGTCGGCGGGATACTCATACCTGGCAATCTTGGCTACCACTAACGCAGCTTGCAGTGCGAGGCGATTGTCTTGCTGAGTAAGAACCGACTCGGGCAGTCTGGAGCGGATGGCTTGTTTGTCCTCTTTGGAAACTGCGTTCGTAGCTGTTCTTCGCCAATACTTGTCGATTCCATTTTTGAGTTGAATTATGGCCAAGTATCGGACCTCGACTGGTAGTTGCGGAGTCAGGTAAGCGCTTTGGAGATGCTTGTAGAAACCCGCCTCCTTCTCCCATCGTGCGAGCTGTTTTGTTCCAGTCTGAATTTGGGTGGGATCTGAAGATGCTGCCGACTGCAATGTGTTGACGAGGACACCTTCAAATAACGGTGCCGCCTCGCCAGGCACTTCAATGGCGAAAGACGGCATCTCAGGCGAGGATGAGTGGATGCATGTGTCAAGTTCTCATCGAGGGCGCTCTCCGCGATGATACGTTGGCTCGCCGGATCGGACCCTGCCGCCGCTAAGTCACCAGTCAAAATCGCAAATGTTAATCCAGATCCCTTCTTCACATTACATTACACACCCATGGCAGAAATTGGCAGTTCACGCAACTCTCTCGATGAATGCACTGCTGAAAAAATTGGGCAGAGTAAGTGCTTGTTCAAGAAGCAACGCGAATTGTCCTTCGGACACTGAACGCTGTCTCCCGTTACACGCAAAAATCTCCGAGACCTTCGCTGGCGAGCATGACCGCGTGGTACCATGCTGCCGGTGTAACTCCTGGCCAGCAGACTACAGACGTGACACTGGTATAGATGCTCGTGAGTTCTACGTTACGCATTGTTCTGTGCGGTCGAGGGACCACACATTCCCTTTCCTGCGTGCACAAGCCACGTTGCAATCCACATCTGATCATAGTGCGAGTGTGGGCGATCCTGAGGCACTTGCGCCTTGCAAATCCACAGGCTGGCTACGCAACAAGGAAGAGTGTCCGGAGAGAAATGGTCTCTAAAGCGGAGCCGCGTCAAGAGGACACAGCGCGGCGGCTCTTCATCTTTGTCCCTCCTCGCGTGACGCCTGACCGCTCTTGATTTTGGATCAAGCTCTTGATTTTTGTTGATTCTGTTTGATGTGTCATTTTCCGTCCTTATTCATGTATGTCTTACCTGATTCAAGCTCTTGATTTGCCCTGTCCTTGCCCTCGAATTACATAGCATCTGTTCTGATGATGACACGACTCGAGACTGCGGAAGTTCTGAAGGCACTAAAGGAAATACTGACTCTGACTACTCAATTACGACAAACGTATTCGCCATTGACGGTGCTCACGATCTTGGCGGCCTTCTGCTCTCCCTTCAGAGGCATCCCCTGCGTCATATTTATCGACCTCATGTTCTCGTATCTTCGAGATGGATAGCTTCGCGCAAGAGTGCCCAGGTCGCGGGAATTGCTACAGAGACATGGAGTGCAGCTGCCAGAGCATACTTGTATTCAGCCAACTCGTCCAATGTTTTAGACATATGACGGCTCGAGACTCGCGGCGCATTGCTTCAGGACTTTTTCGAGTTCCTGAACTCGCTTGGTAAAATCTCCCTGGTCTTGGAGTCGCAGATCAGACTTGTGAGCGTCGGAGACAGACGCATTTAACTCGTTCTGGCTTGCGGTAGCCTTCTCTAAATCCGCCTTTGTCGACGTGCCGATCGCGCGCTGCACAGCCGACCACTCTTCTTTGTTGAATGGTATGCCAGGGGTTTCCAGCAGACTCTCCGAGTACTCGTATACTGCCATAGCGCGCTCTGATGTGGCAAGGGCCTTCTTGCGGGTACTTTCGTCTACTCTGCCTGGGCCCGTGGCCTGTCTGAAAGCCTGTATTGGTCAGCACCATCATCAGATCAGTGAGCTTCTGCGTACGATTTCACGTACCGTTTTCATACAGTGGAACGCTGCTCTGTTCACTTGCATGGCGCGAAGCAAGATCGTGAGGTGGGCCGGGTCGCTTGCATTCAACTTCGCCTTCATCTCCTCAATGAGCTCTGCGGCCTTCTGCAACGTCGCGACCTGCGAGAGCTCCTTGCTATTCCGCATTAGACCATGGAGGACCTCCAGGAAGAACTCGAGGACCACATACCGCGCATCTTGATCTCCTGGGGCTCCCGGTTCCGGCATCATGCTTCATCTACCGTTCGTTTTCGTGACTTGATACTGTCGAGTTGATACTGTCTAGGAGCTTATGGTCCAAGCACACCATTTACTGGAGATGCATGTGATTGCATCATCAGCTCGACAATACGACCCCTCGTGAATGCATCAGGCAGCAAACAGGCCTGCGGCCCACCCCGTCCCCTTCGACTAGGCAAACTTGTGTTCAAACACGCTTCAGTCCTGATCTCGATCATCGTTGGCAACGCATCATGGACAAACCCTACTCTTTCGCCGACTTCCAGGAGGACGTGGCGAAGACCACGGAGCAATACATCGAAATGTACAGCCCATCACAGAAACCTTTCGAGCTGGCGCCTCTCGGGAAAAACTCGTCGCTGGCTGATTTCCTCCAGCGGGTCGCACTCCAAACCCAACCTATTCTCGAAGAGTTCACCAACAACCCCTTCACACTCCCGTGCCGCACGCCTTTTGCGCATAATTACCAGGAAGGCAGAGACTTGCAGAAGCTCGATGATAGTCTGATGAGAGAACACGAGGGACGAGCTCTCATCCCGGCTAGAAAGACACACTCTGCACAAGCTTATCCGTCCGACGTCAAGCATTTGAACCAGCTTCGAGCAGCCAGGCGTCAACTCTCCGTGTTTTTGAAGGGATCGCTGTCGCCCAACGACATTCAAGCCATTATCGAACCCTTCATCGAGGGCACGAACGCCGAGAGCCTCCAGGCAGCCGAGATGGAAGAGGCCGCGAAGATTCATCGCGCCACGTGTGACATTCTGTATCCTGTTATGTTCAGGTTATATTACTTCCAGGGCAAAGATGTCTGGTAGGATGACTCGCACAGCATGGCTTGTACTCAAACGCTGACAACGTACAGGGAATCTTCCACGATCGAACAACGCCGCATCTTGTATCGCCAAATCCGCAACCAGTCGCCTCTTGCGATAGATGAAATGATTTATCCAACCGAGAGCAAGGTAGTCGATTTCTGTGGCATCCATGCGAACCGAACATCGTCATTGGCGAAGAAGTATCGAGATTTCTGCGAGTACAAGTTCTTGCGCCTGTGCGAAGCTACCATGTATTACCGTGTCTAGAAGTTCGACGACTGGAAGTAAGCAGCTAGATGTCAAGCATATCAGTGCGGTTCAGGCTAACACTTGTACCGCAGAGAGCCAGTCTATGATCTATTCAAGACCGTCCCAATGGACGCCACGATCACGGACGAGATCGGGCTGTCTTTGGATATTATGGACATTCCAGGAAATCATGGGGGATTGCTAGGGATGAACCGTAGAAAGAGGCCGATCCCACATTATTTCGGGTCATTCAGCCTTAACGAGTTCAAGCGGAGGGCATAGGTAAGCTGTCTGGAGCATAGATTAGTCCCGGTGGACTTTTGGCGAGCCAGGTGTGCATGGAAGATCCTGCGCGTGAGACCCGATAAGCCGTATCATGATGTGAGACATGAGTCGGGGAGTCTTGCAGTAATTTCGACGCGATGCTCTGGGATGTTGCTGCAGTGCTTGCTAATGACAATGCATCAGTATGGCGGTTAAGGGAAGGCCGTCTTGGTGGCGGATGTTGAAGGAAGGAAGAAAGATCAGCCAATGGTCAGGTGATGCGACTTCAGCGCCACCTCGTGATGCTTGATGCCATGTTCCTGTCTCCGCACAGCTCACTCGCCCTCTCCGCTTCTAGTCAACCTTGCCTGTCACACCGCGCGCGTCCTTATGTCTACATCGCTCGCCGTTGCCACTCTTCACCACTACG